>CAHIKZ030000103.1:555000-557500 GCA_903632075.3 Acanthosepion pharaonis | reverse complement strand
GCATATGTTATTTATATATATATGAATGTGTGTGTATATATGCATGTGTATATATATATTTATATATATATGTATATATGTTTATATATATGTGTGTATATATTAATATATATGTATGTATATGCTATATATATATATATGTAAATGTTCCTATTATATATATGTATGCATATATATGTATGTATTTATATATATGTGCATATATGTGTGTAAATATATAATGTGTGTATATATGCAGAATATATATGTATGTGTATATTTATATATATGTGTGTATATATGTTATATATATATAAGTGTTGTGTATATAATTATATATATATATGTGTATATATGTTAATATATATGTGTGTGTGTATATATTTATATATATATAATATATATGTATATATATATATATATGTGTGTATATGTTATATATATATATATATATATATGTTAATATATATGTATATGTACGTTGAATTTATATATATATATATACATATACACACACATACATGTGTGTATATATTTATATATATATGTATATATATTATACATAATGTGTGTGTGTATATATTTTTATATATGTGTGTATATATGAAAATTAACATATGTGTGTGTATATATGTATATATATAGAATGAATATTTAATACATGTGTGTGTATATATTTATATATATGTGTATGATGTTATATCATGTGTTAAGATGTGTGTATATATTTATATATATATATATGTTAATAATTGCATATGTGTGTGTGTATATTTTATATATATGTGTATATATTTTAATATATGTGTGTGTGTATATATTTATATATGTATATATGTTAATATATGTGTGTGTGTATATATTTATATATATGTGTATTTATTAATACATGTGTGTGTGTGTATATATTTATATATATATGTTTAATACATGTGTGTGTGTGTATATATTTATATATATGTGTATATGTTAATAGAGACTTAATGTGTATATATTTTTATATGTGTATATATGTTAATACATATGTGTTATATATTTATATATATATGTATATATGTTAATACATGTGTGTGTGTGTGTGTATATATTTATATATATATGTGTATATATAAACTACATGTGTAGTGTGTATATATTTATATATATGTATATATATGTATGTGTGTGTGTGTATATATTTATATATGTGTATATATGTTAATACATGTGTGTGTGTGTATATTTATATATATGTGTATATATGTTAATACATGTGTGTGTGTGTATATATTTATATATATGTGTATATATGTTAATACATGTGTGTGTGTGTATATATTTATATATATGTGTATATATGTATATATAGATATGTGTGTATATATGTATATATATATGTATATATGTTTTACATAAATATGTGTATATATTTATATACTGTATATATATGTTAATACAAAAGTGTGTGTATGTATATATATACATATGTATGTATATTAAGCATGTGTGTGTGTGTATATATTTATATATATAAACACAAATTAACACATATATGTGTATATATATTTATATATATATATGTATATATGTTAATAGAACCAGGGAATATATATATATATGTATATAATTAATACATTGTATATATGTATATATATTTATATAAAAAGATATATATTAATAAAAAGTGTGTGTATATATGTTGTATATATATGTGTATATATATATATATATATATGTGTGTGTGAACATATTTATATATATGTATATATATGTTAATATATGTATGTATGTAAATTTTATGTATATATAATATATGTATATATATGTGTGTGTATATATATATATGTATATATATTTTAATATAAATATGTGGTGTGTATATTTATATATATATGTATATATATATATATATGTGTATATATATTTATATATATGTATGTATATATTAATATATATGTGTGTATGTATATATGTATATATATATATGTATGTATATATGTATATATATATATTATGTATATATATATGTTAATATATATGAATGTATGTATATATGTATATATATGAAAATATATTTATATATATGTATATATATGTGAAATATATAATGTTTGTATATATATTATATATATATGTGTATATATATTAATATATCATTGTATGTATATATATTATATATGTATGTATATATGTTATATATATGTTGTGTATTTATATATATATATATATCCATGTATATATGTGTGTGTGTGTATATATTTATATATATATATATGTATATATGTTCCTGTATATGTGTGTGTGTATATATTTATATATATGTATATATATTATGTATTATATGTGTGTGTATATATTTTTATATATATGTGTATATATATTATTATATGTGTGTGTATATATATTTATATATATTTATATATATTAATACATATGTGTGTATATATTTATATATATGTATATATATATTAATATATATATGTGTGTGTGTATATATTTATATATATGTGATATATATTAATATATATTTATATGTGTGTAT
>CAHIKZ030000103.1:540000-550000 GCA_903632075.3 Acanthosepion pharaonis | reverse complement strand
CCCAGCTTGATTTACGGTGGCAGTAACAATATAAGATGCTGCAATCTCTACAACAAAGGAGATTGTTTCATCAGTAGTATGCACCATAGAAATTTCTATCTCAGCTGTCAAGCATTCAAATGCCTTTTCAGCCATCTTGGGTAGTGAAAATATCTTAATTTGTATGATAGGAACAATGTTCTCAGAGTAATTGACAATCCAATAAGAATAGTTTGTGAGCATACTAATATCACAATGTAATGAAATTCATATCTCAGTGAAGAGGAAGTTCTTTTAGTGACTGAAGACTTAAAGGATCATATTTAATTTTACCCTTACAAATAATATAACTTAGGCATTCAATGGAAGTCACAATGTGCTATTATCATGATTGCAATTCAAACTGCTCAGATTAATGCTATGTTCTTTTCTTTTCCCACAAAATTATGCTATCCAGGTCAGCAAAGATGTTGGAGAGCTCCTGACAATGAATTTGTCTAGAATGTGCTGAAAACAGGCAATTCCATTGGTTACTCTAAAAGAAATCAAGTGCAATTGTTAAAGCTAACCATAGGCATCAAAAGCTGTATAAAACTTGTCTTCAAGTATCTGGGCTTAGACAGTTTTCAAGTCACTTGTTCTAAAGAATCAATATTATGTCAAAGTATTTGCTAGTTTCTCAGTCTTTGGTTGGAGTGTAAACATTTAATGTGATAAAACATTTCTTAGTCTGAGAGTCACAGCAAGATTAGCAAAAGGTAGCATAAGGGACTTATATACATATTTAATGGTGATTCCTCTCTACCAACATTTATGCATATATTTTGAGGTTCCTTCATAAAGTCCTCTCCAAGGATGACATCAGCACATAAATCTGATAGTACAGAAGGGCCTGTATTCTGGTATTGATGTCCCCTCAAGCTTATATTCACCAAATAATAACCAAAAGTCATTGGGTTTAATGAAGTCAAAGCTATAGATACAATACATTATTAGAATCTTGATATATAGACGAGAAGATCGTTGATGAAGATCATAAACAGTGTAGGACCCAAGATAGTGCCTTGGGGAATACCAGCATTCATGTGAAAGGAACCTGTTTAGAATGACTTTCATTTCATAGTTTGACAGGAATAATTTAATTTATAAAATAATCGTCCTGTAATGCTATATCCCTGAAGCTTACAAAAAGGCAAGCGTGCCATACCCTATCAAATGCTTTAGAGATATCTAAAGCTAATGTATGTATTATCTCTAATAGGGGCTGCTGCTGCACTAAAGGTTGTCTATAATACAATGTATGATTTTGAATGCTTTTGAGCCTTTTCAGAGCTCTTGCTTAATTGATAGCAACTTCTGTCAGGGTATTAGATATCAGACTACTTATAAAAGTATTCCAATAGCTTTTTCTTTACATTTTTCAGCACTGATAACCCTGTAATTACAGTTCCCACTCAAATGTTTTAATACCTGCAGATATTCATCCAACGTCATTCCTAACTGTTGCTGATGAGTAGCTAATACCTTGCACTCACCTCATTTTTAGACTTCACATACAAGTTCTGCATGCTACATGATCATAAATTGTACAATGAGAAATTGTGGATGTTCATTTTATCCAGAGAGTTTTGTGCAGTAGTTCAAAGAAAATTGTTGAATCTATCTAGTAGACCTATGCTTCCATTCCTTATTGTTGGAACTTGAATTAGAGCTGGTTTCAAATCTCTGGTTGCATGAATTTATCCCTTTGTTCAAAGTGAGTTATTCTTTTGTTGAATAAATTGTAATAGAAACTGAGTTTTTCTTATTTAACAAAAAGTCTGGCAACACAGCAATCTGTGTAGCATTTTAGGAAAAAAATCTCAACTCAAATTTTAATAAAAATACAGTGCTTTACATAGTAAATGCTTAATAAACAAAGGAAACATGGAATGTAGTCATTTTATAGCCAAAGATTCATTCCAAAAACTAAGCAGAGTATTAAGAGACAGAAATATTTTGTTAGAAACAAAGAAAAGAGTATTGAACTGTTACATGATATCTGTCCTCCTGTATGGCAGTGAATGCTGGATGACCTCTTCAAAGTTGAAGAACACACTTGAGACAACAAAAATGTGGTTCTACAGAAAGATGTTGAGGATATCATGGATCAAACATGTGAGAAATGAAGTTTGGGAGAAAATGAAAACAAAAAGTAAACATACTTAACATCAGGAAGAGGCAGCTGAAATTTCTGAGGCATGTAATGAGGAAGGAGAGCTTGGAAAATCTGATACTCACTGGAAAGATTGAGGGACAGAAGAAAGCATCACATAACATACTTGATGACCTTGAGCAAATGGGTGGTGGAAGAAGGTTTGGGAGAAATAGCAAAAAGATAAAACATATTAAGAGTTACAAAGGACAAGAGGATGAGAAGAGCCATGATTTCTTATGTTCTGAAGGGACACAGCACATAAAAGAAGATTTTATGAGGATATAAATTTGTTCAGAGTCTGTCTATATTTCTGAGATGAGGTATTATGTACAGTATTTACATTAGTCGGACTATTGTCCTCATCTTTGTCGCCATATTTGTCACAATGTTTTGGCCGTTGTATGCTCTGGCCTTCTTCAGGTGGTTGGAATTTCGAACTGAACCCTTTATTTCGATCACTGGGGTAGACTGTTCTAGTTCCATGTGCCATGTTTGATGGATGTCAGTTATCAGTTATCTCCTGCTAATTTTCCCTCTGATGTCCTCAAGGACACATGGCACAGTGGATAAAGGCATTGGTTAGATCCAGTGACAGACCCAAAGAAGGTGATTTCAATACCTGGTTAAGGCGGTGGGGAACTTTCAGAGGGAAAATTAGCAGGAGATAACTGATAGCGGCATCCATCAAACATGGTACGTGGAACTAGAACAGATCTACCCAGTGATCGAAATAAAGGGTTCAGTTCGAAATTCCAACCACCTGAAGAAGGCTGGAGCGTACAACGGCCGAAATGTTGTGACAAATATGGCGACAAAGATGAGGACAATAGTCCGACTAATGTAAATACTATAAATTTGTTCCTATGCAGCTTGAAATGCTAACTTGAAAATATAGTGATTTGTTTTTGGAAATTAAACCAATTGTTTGACAGATAAGGGTTTAAAAAGAAACTTTAAATATATTGAATCTAATGAATATACATTTCTTTCGTAAATCATGCAGAAAAGATCAGTAAACTTTTGTTGTAAATGTGCATCTGTGGGGAGTACAAAATTTTATTAAAGTTTAAAAAACTGACAATTGGAAAGTTAAGTAGATAGAAAGTAAAAAAAACAGAATGGAGGAAGACCAATGATAGGAAATAATGTAAAGAGGTGTAATGAAAAATACAGCAAAAATGAGGAATTATTAGCCCTTTTTTGTTATTTCTTTTTTGTTTGATCCAATTATTTACAGTAATTTTTTCTTATCCTTGCTTTTCTTCCACCCTGTTTTATATTTTTGTACATATTTATACATACTTTCAAAATATTAATTTCTTTTTATCTGTCTATATTCTTATACTCAAAAATTGTAATTTTTCTCTCTGAAAAATCAAGTTATAAAGTCTTTGTCTATAATTTTGAATAATTATGAATTAGTTTAAAGTTAGCAAAAATGGGGGAGATAGATGAAAACAATTATTGTGTTGTAAGTATATTTTGTAAGAAAACCAAACAGTCTGAAATAGAAAGTAAGAAGTTAAAAAGACAAGATGGCAGTGGAATAGAATGCATAAGTGTGAAAGGAAATCAAAAATCCAAAGATATAGTTGTAATCTTTGTTTATACATGAAAAATCATATATGTTTGTTAAAAAAACTAAAACAAAGTAAGATTTAACAATTGAATTTTCTGCTATTGTATTTTACTGAAAATTTTTTTTCAACCTCCAGGACTCGATATTTACAAATAATTTTTCACGATCATTTAATAATTGCTTGTAGAAAATCAAAATTAAATTCTAGTGCAATTTAAAAGAATTTTTCCAATGAAAATTTGGTTAAAATCTGTGTGTGTAGCCTTTGCTCTGAAATATGAAACAATAAAATAAAATATTTGCTTTGTTTATAACATGAATTCTATAGCTCACATTTTTGTTTCTGCATTAGCTTATACATAAGGTTATATTGTTGAAAGAATTTTGATAGCAGTTTATTTTTAATCTACCCATGTGAAAGATTTGAAATAATAGTATTTATGAAGATATCCCTTCTGTAAGGATTTATGTTAAGTAGATCAATCAATAGTCAACTCCTAAACATGGACTCCAGTAACTCAGTAAAAATAGTTTTGGTGATATTGAATAATTTATTGCTGTTTTTGTTTACAAATGTGGTATCTTGAGAATTTATTGGTGTCTCAGCTTCAGTCACATTCTCACTGCATGGAGTTGCTTCACTATGGCAATTGTTCTGATGAACTTTCCTTTTTATCTATTAAAACGCATTGCAAATACACATCGGGGTTAGATTTTTAAATTGTTGTTTTTTTATCCCTTCCCCTACAGGCAAAAGGTTGCACATATGCAGACTAGTTAAACTTCATAGAGACTTTGAGGTATTATGGTAGATGTAGTAAGAGTGTGTTGTTTTGGTGTAAGGAATACTGTGGTATGTTTGGGTCAGTAATTGTGCCTAGCTAGGTTTAATTATATGAAAGAAGACCCCACCTTTGGCCTTGGGCCACATTTTTATATTTTTTCCAAAATAAATATTACTTTCTTCTTTGGTACCTAGCCATTATAAGTATAAGTGCAGGACTAGATTGGTGGCAAGGTCACATCATTTTACAGTTTCAATGGCTAGATGTAACTAAGTTCTATGCTAATATTCTTTTTTCATACTTTTCTATTCTCTTCTGACTCCCTGCTTTTCAGACAACTTTGATCTTCAAAAATTTAAATATATTGTCAATTGTTATCTACTGTCTTCTTAATCACTCTTCTATTGTTCTTGCTCCTTAATAATGTTTCTCTTTTCTAATTCTTTCACACCTAGTAACCCCTTGTGTCTTAGTAGCTTTACGGCCTTGCTTGGGGTGAATTCGCATAAAAGAAAAGAAAAAGAAGTTTATCAGACATTTTGAAATGTTTGAAATAATGCATCATTTAACAATAAAATCTGTATAGCAAAGAAAATGGTGACTTACCTCCTCAAACCAAGTGATAGTGCGTCGCGTGTATTCTACGACAGAAAATGTGGCAAAAAAGAAAATTACTTACCAAACAAAAGGGCACGTATTCTGCATGACATGCTGAAAATGGAATATTTGAATTAAAAAACAAGTCCGTCACAGGAGTCGCTATAAAAGTATGTTGATATGCAAATTACTGAACATCCTCTCCCAGCTGTCGACGAATGGAAAAAAAATGTTCGGCCGATAAAAGCAGTTGGTGTTCTCAAATCAGGGGAAAAAAGTTGGCGATTTTGGCTGCCATGTTGGTTGGCGAGGTAGTTATTTTTCTGACTGGTTGCATGCATTGTGATTTGTGTTGAGTTTTCAGCATTTTCTTTCTGTCCCCGATGTTCGAGTCTGAACTTAGTGATTTATTCTCGACGATGTGGAAATAATCTGCGACAAACATTTCCTTTGCAATCCCAGATTGCTTACAAGCTATTTCGGCACTATGACGAACAAGACATTTGACGTCAAGTTGATACCAGAGTTTGATGGTTCAATGACCGGACAAGCAGTTACTGAATGGATTGAGAAGGCTGAACTTGTTTGTGACCTGTGTGGAATTAAAACGGTTGAACGTGTTCTTCCTTTGAGATTGATGGGCGGAGCATTTGCTGTTTACCAGCAGTTAAACTCAAAACAAAAATTAGAATATGAACAGATAAAACGAGCCCTGAAGATTGCCTTTGTACCGGATTGTTTCTTGGCTTACGAGCAATTTGCAGAATGCCGACTGCGCGCAGACGAGTCCGTTGATGTGTTTCTAGCCAACTTGAAGAAGCTAGCTGGTCTATTTGGCGGGATATCGGAGCAAGGATTAGCATGCGGGTTCATAGCAGGGTTACCAGCACACATCAAGCAACTACTGTGTGCGTCTTCTAGGATGGAAGACATGAATACAAACCAACTGTTGGACTGAGCTCAGGCCATAATGAAAGATCAAATTGCAACTGAGGAAATGGTTGCGGCTACCATTTCACCACGTGGAGCTGATAAACGGACACTCATGAGTAAGTCAGCCTGTCAATCCTGGCAGGTGATGGAGGTGAACGTACTCACCGTAAATGGAAATACACTCAAATGTTGCGGAGTTGGAAGTATTAAGCTTGATGTGGACAATGCAAATCCCCTCAAAATCGATGTCTTGGTAGTGGATGGAGAGCTACTGGGTTTTGACTTGTTGCTTGGATTCGACACCATTAAAAAGTTGGGTGGACTCCAAATAACACAATGTGGCAATGTACGGTTTCCCAAGCGTGGGATAGTCTGTTATACCACTATTAAAATAGAAGAACCTGATTTCTGCACTGAATTCAACCTAAACCGGAAGATATGGGTCGCATCATGGAAGTGGTCTGATGGTCGATCACCAGAGAGTTTGAGAAATCAGATGCCCGAGTACCCAATACCAACAAGAGTCAAGGAGGAATACGACTGTGAGCTGCAGACCTTGCTTGATAATGGTTGGTTGCAGCCTTATCCTGAAAAGGAACTTGGTCCTCCAAAAGGTTTAATTCCGTTGATGGCGGTGGTGCAGAAAAACAAAAATAAAGTGTGGCCAGTATTAGACTATCGAGAGCTGAATGAGTGTCTCAACACACACACAGCCAATGCTGACGTGTGCACACAGAAACTGAGGGAGTGGTGTAAAAAAGGGCCAGATATCAATATCCTTGACCTACGGCAGGCCTATTTACAAGTACATATCCAAAAGTCACTTTGGCCCTTTCAAACTGTAATCTTCAAGGGGTGAAGATATTGCTTAACCCGAATAGGTTTTGGGTTGAATATGCACCAGCCATAATGAAGGCCATTGTGGACGCCGCATTGGCGAAAGATGAGTCCGTTCGATGGGCAACCTCATCATATATTGATGACATTTATGTTAATGAGAGCATGATTTCAGCAGCTCACATGAAAGAGCACTTGGCTGCATTTGGTTTGACCTGCAAGGATCCGGAGAGTTATGGGATGGCACACGTGTGCTGGGTTTGCATGTCGCGGAAGATAACAACACGCTTATGTGAACACGTGAAAATGGCATTCCATCAGTTCCTGAAGTCCTGATATGACGTAATGTCTTCTCGTGGTGTGGAAAACTGGTGGGTCACATTCCTGTGTGTGGGTGGCTTCGTGTTGCTGCATCATTTGTAAAATGCAGGACAGTATCGATCACGTCTGGTTGGGACGACGAAGTGACAGATGCTCCCCTTGATTGAGGACATAGCAGAAAGAATACACCAGAATGACCCTGCACATGGTAAGTGGTGCACAAGCGGACACGCTTATGAGGTATGGGTCAACGCAAGTTCTCTTGCCACAGGGGTTTCGTTGGAGGTTGACACAAGCGTTGTAGAAGATGCATGTTGGCTGTGACCTGTGAAGGATGCTCAACATATCAATTTATCACAATTGGATGCTATTCTGAAGGGCATCAATTTAGCATTACAGTGGGGCACAATGGAGCTACACCTCTTCATGGACTCCGCGTGTGTGCACCGGTGGGTATCAAACATGCAAAACCAGAATACGAACTAAGGTGGCAAGTGAGATGCTGATCCGGAGGCATTTGAGTACTGTTGAAAAGCTGATTCAAGAGTATAACTTATTGATCACAATAAGTTTAGTAATGTCGAGTGAGAATTGAGTGGGTAAGCTCACCAGAGTACCGCAACGATGGTATGAGATGATAAAGAAGGAAACCAAACCAACACGCCCGATCTGCACTTCCATGTGGAACAAAACCTCTCCTGATCAGATACGTACCATACATTGCCAGAGCGGACATCCTGACGTCAGGCGGATGCTATATTTTGTGAGACGAGTCTACCCTACGATATCCAAGGCAGTGGTCAGAAAATGTAAAGAATGCCAGTCAATTGACCCAGCCTCAAGTCGTTGGCCTCGTGGCAACCTAAGTGTGACTGAAATCTGGACCTGCTTAGGAATGGATATTACACATTATGGTGGGCAACACTATCTTATGTTAATTGATTGCGGCCCTAGTAGATTTGCGATATGGCAATGCCTGCTTCAACAAGACTCAAGAAGTGTCATTTAGCAGTTGGAAAGTATGTTTTTGAATGAAGCCCTGAAATCCTGACCGACAATGACACTGCATTTTGCAGTAAGTCCTTTAAAGATTTCTTGGATGACTGGGGAGTTCAACTTCATTTTCGTTGTGCCTATGTTCCTGCAGGAAACGGTATAGTGGAAAGATCGCATCAGAGCATAAAGCAAATTGCAGCATGAAAGCAGTGTTCGATAATGGAGGCAGTATACTGGCATAATATCACGCCGAAGGATGATATATCATCGACTAATGTGCCTGCCAATATGATTCACCATAATCAACTGAAAGTAAAGGGAATTACTACAACATGACCACCTGATCATTGTAAGTATCACGATATATACAAAGTTGGGAACAGAGTATGGGTGAAAGCTCTCCATGGCCGGTGTACCTCCAGGTATCAAGTGGGCTGCGTGACGGACATTGTGAGTCAACAAACAATACTAGTTGACGGGATGCCATGGCATGTAAAAGATCTTTGCCTTTTCGTTGATTCTGATACATCGCCGAACAAATTCGATGATGATTCATCATCTCCTGACAGTGAGCCGGATAATTGAGATCTCGCGAATTTGATGCTTCACGAACAGAACTTCCGGGCTTCGAGATACGTATGATGTCCTCAGAGATGACTATCCGACATGTGTAAGGGAAATAGTGTCATTTCGATGAAGCACCAAGATAAAGAGAGCTGCTCTAGGCTGTTTGATTTGTGATAGTGAGATCAGGGGGGAGTATACCTTGTCAAACCAAGCAACAGCGCATCACGTGTATTCTACAACAGAAAATGTGGCGAAAAAGAAAATTACTTGACATGCTGAAAATGGAATATTTGAATTAAAAAACAAGTCCATTGCAGGAGTCACTATAAAAGTATGTTATGCAAATTACCGATAAAAGCAGTTAGTGTTCTCGAATCGGGTGGAAAATGTCGGCGATTTTGGCTGCCACGTTGGTTGGCGAGGGAGTTATTTTTCTGACTGGTTGCATGCATTGTGATTTGTGAAATAGTACTTGCAAATTGAGTTTTTGGCATATTCTTTCTGTCCCCGATGTTCGAGTCTGAATTTAGTGATTTATTCTCGGCGACGTGGAAATAATCTGCGACAAACATTTCCTTTGCAATCCCAGTCTGTTATTCTTTTCATATATCAGGTCATCCCATAAGTTCTATCCGAATTTTGAATAAAGAAAACAAGTGACCAAATGTTACATTTGTTGCAGACCTGGATGATATATCATCGGTAGATTACAGTTTCAATCAATAATGTATTTTCCCTGATTATCTATGACTTTCTTCTATCTATTAACGAGCTTACTAATTCCATTACTGTAAAATTCTTTTGGCTTTGATTCGAAGAACTCGCAAATGTCAGTTTTAACCTCTTCCTGTAACAAAAGCTATTTCTTCCAAATGATTCTGTAAGCAAAGCAAATGGTAAGTTTCTGGATGAGAATTTTCTCCCAACCAAGTTCTTCAATCTTTTGTGACGTGATTTCTTGCTTCGACTGATTCACCTCTTTCGATTCACTAGAGCAGGTCTTTTTTCCTCAAAGCTTGGTTCAAATGCTCTAATTGCTGACAGTATATTTGAGCATTAATTGTTACGATGGTAGTAAAATTCAAAGTGGATTATTCCCCTGCAATCCCATTAGATTGAAAGAAGAACCTTTTGCCCATGAAGTTCCCTTCTCTGCTGTGGTTGGGGTCCTTCCTCTTTACCAAGACACTGTCTATGATGCTTAACATT
>CAHIKZ030000103.1:367500-522500 GCA_903632075.3 Acanthosepion pharaonis | reverse complement strand
CTTATCAATAAATAATTTATGCCTTTCTATCCAGCAGATAATTAATACCATTTTCTTTATTATTGATAAGTCAATAGGAGATTTATTAAGAATTGTGGTTTTTCATGATGTGTTTGTGATGTTGATATTTTAATTTTATAATTTTATGTTTCATGCTTTAAGCTATATCATTTAAAACTTAAATTTGTCTATCAACATTTTCTATTAGATCCATTTCTTAGGCCATTCATAGTATTTTGCTTGTATGTTCTTGATATCCTACATTATCTTCCAGTTACTTTCAGATTGTTGTTTGTACATAGGACATTCAATCTTCCACATTGAGCCTATAAAGAATCATATGAACCCAAGTAATTTCATTCAAATAGAATTGAAGGTTTTATATCATTCTTCAGAAAAATTTGCTTTTGTCATATCTAAGTTTTTTGCAGTGATGAATAATTTTATAGATTGACTTCTCTGTTTTGTTAGATTTCATTCCTTTTAATAATGGAATTCATGAAAAATGTTTCTGTCCTTATATTAGTGTAGAATTTTGGATTTGATGGGATGGAACACTCATTTGAATTCATGTCACTTCAAGATAATTCAAGTTTGTTTTGAACACTTGCATATTAATCAGTAAATGTTTTTTTTTCAAAACATGAAATGAAGCAAGTTTCCTTTAATTTCATACTAAATATTTTTTGATAAAGTTTAAAAATCTGCCTGCATCATCATGAGTGGAAAATATTCATATACCTAAGATATTCTAAAATGGAAAACTTTTTGAAAAGTAAATTTAAAAACTGTACATCATGTCAATTTTGATATTTAAAGGTTTTACTCATGAATTCATAATCTTAGTGATAGCAAAAATAGTTTCAAGTGTGTAATAAAGATTTTCAAATTTTCTCTAATGTGAATTGTTTTCATATATCCATAAACAAGATTTTAAAGTCCTTTCTGAAGAAATCTATACTGAAGCATAAACTTTAATAATGATGAGAAAAATTAAACATTGCAAAACTTGTTTGCACTGTGTACTAAAATGCTGTTGTGATTTAACCATGTCTTGTTTGTTTTATGAAAATTATGTTTACAAGGAAAACTTATATTTAAAATGTTTCAATCAAGGGACTCTTTCTTATTATTCATGCATTTGTCTGTATCCATCAGTTTTCTGTTGCTTTTCACTGGACATCAAGTGACAACAAGTGTCTTTATCATGGCACTCCCTGTGGTATTCCAGATAATTTTGATTCTTTGGATTACTATTTCTTTGTAATTTTTGTCACAGATATTTTAGGACTATTCAAAATGATCCCTTTGACTGCCAACCTTCTATTCCATAATTTTCTTCAGTTCTTTTGTGAAATCTAGGTATTTGTTAAGCTTTTATTTTGAGAAGTACTCTGAGTTGTTTGAGCTGGGTGAGGATGTACCTGTCTCTGCTACAAAATGCAGGTGAGAGACAAAATTATTATGATTATTATTATTATTTTCTTTTTATTTCAGCAATTACAAAATCTGAAGATGGAAATCAACAAGAAAAAGGCATTAATTGAAGAGAAGAAATTTTTTAGGCAAAATGAGATGGAGAACAATAAACAGCTAGAGGATAAGATTACAAAGGTTGAAAAAGAGGGTGCCAAATTTCGCCAGGATTATCAAGATGCAGAAACTCAAAGAGCCAGCTTTCATGATGAGGTAAGAATTTTTCATAGCATTTTGTGTGCATATCTCTTTCTAGGTATTTATTACAAGTTTTGTAAATATTGATGAAGTCTTGCATTATTCTAAACAGTACCTTAAAATTCACATTAATCCCAATGATGATGTGATTATTACAATTTGGTCTTCTATTAAAATTTGAAATTACCAAAATTTTATTTATTGTTAATGTTGTATATAAATCCAAGGGTTCTCAAAGTTTTCTTTGTCAGTTTAAACCTTTACAGTATTGGGAATCATACAAGATTCTCAATTATACTCTATCTACTTCTATATTGCCAAAATATAGAAGTGTTGGGAATTACAAACAAATAAAAAAGTGAGTTGTATAGAAACAAAGAGCTCTTTTTTTTGTTTGAATTCAACAAGGACAAATTCTATGGACTCAGAATAACAGAATGGTTGTAAATACAAAAAGTGAATCATGTTAATAGGAAAACTTTGTAAGACAGGTCAATAAATGATCGCATGTGTGACAATGTTGCTTGAAGCAAGAGTCTGTATATGTGTTCTTTGAAAAGGAAAGTCTGTAACAATAATTGTACATATGTTAACGTGACTTAAGGGAGAGAAAGGAACCAAGCAAATGAAAGTAATGAAAATATATACTCAGTTATATGTGTGTTAGAAGTGCCTATGTGGTGGTTTGAAGACTGTTGTGCTGCTGCTGTCAAACAGGAAATAGACAACTTCTAGTGCTCCTTCTACTTAGTGTTGACAATTCTCTCCTTTAAGTAGACCCCACGAGGCTCAACGGAGCTAAGGGCATGAATTTTATTTTATTTAAAAGGAAATGAAAGGAATTATTTTATTGTGTCGAAGATGTCACACTGTATGCTTTCAATTATGTCTGCACTGGAAATATAAGTCTATTTGAATTTATTTTGGGCTGACTAAAGTTGAAAGATACATGTGTGTGAGTTTCAGTTCACCCATATTTAAAGTTCCAACAACAGCTAAAATCCACCTTGCTACATCTAGTTCTGTGCAAAGTGAGTTCCCAGAATGTTGACAGACTCCATGAAGGAGCAGAGAATAGTTGCTGTCTTAAAAAGTTTTGGAGCTGCACAACAAATATAGTAGCATAGGACTGATGAGATATTTTACCAATATGGCATTATACACCATCACTGATAGCCTTTAGAAATTCATGTTGAGGGTAGAGTAATTTATCTCTGAAGATTAACAAAAACTTCCAGCCTAGAGGCAAATGTATAACAAAAAATATTAAAATATTCCAATTACAGATCATTAAAATATTGTGCCTAAACATTTTTTTTATTAATGTTTACCCAATACAAGGTTAAAGACTCATTCAATGTAGAGGGCAACTGAAAGAGTTGTGTGATAAGAACATGTGGAAGGAGTAGGAAGTGAAGCTTATGAGGACATATAGGATAAATAATGATTGACCCCAGACTTGAATTTAGTGTTTGGGAAATCATCCATTTGAGAGAGGGTTTCACAAAACATCAGTTCTTGGAAAGAAGCTGCCCAAATGGTATGTTCTTAACAATAGAATAAATTGGGAATGAATGATTCTTTTTTTCAGATGAAAACTGTACACCTGAAGAAGTTTCTAGAATAGATTAACTAAAATGTTATGGTAACAAACAGATAAAATATAGCCAGAATAAATGTTGAAATGGTGAATCTTATAATTAAATCAAAGTTGTGTTCTGTTAGTTGTAAACAGAAAACTATTGACGTATTTCAGATGTTAATCAAAAGGAAAACGAAAAGAAAGGATGTGTTGTAAGCCTTTATATTTGATCATATTCTCAAGATTTTAGATATTGAAAGAAGTAAAAAAAAATGCTAATAATAAAATAGAAAAAAGTGTTAATTTATTAAAATTCAATTTCTATTTTTTTTTTTTTTTTTTTGATGACTCTCAGCTGATTGACTTTTGAATGTGTACAAGTGTATGAGATCTTAATATCAGATGACATTTGATGCCATCAGGTCTCATGGGCTTAATTATGATTATTAAACCAATGATTTCATTATCAATTGGTCGTATCTAATGTTTGTTTGGAGATTAAATTGGCCATGACAAGCAGTGAAATGGCACTGTTGGTGATTTCAAGAGCTGATTAATTTCATATCAAACAAAGTTCATTGTGTCATTTATTAGTGGATTTTTTTTTCCTTTAAAGAAAAGTACTTTTGTTTTATTTTAATCAATTGTGTAAATGAATAAATATTTGGTGTTTGATTATTTTATGCATAATGAATATGTAAAACATTAACTGTTGTGGCTTAGTTTCCAAACATCATTTAGCACAGTGTTAAACTTAGCATTTAATAGTGAAGGTGAACTGAAAATCTATAGCTAATGGCAAAATGATCTTTGAACTGGATATTGGAGAAACTTAGTTAAGATAGCACATCTATTTTTGTAAATGCCATAGAATTGCATATAGAATAAAGCTTTCAGATTAGTTTCATGACATTTTAAGAATTCTTTGGATAGTATTGATTCTACTGAAATAAAACAGTTATTTCATTTACAATGAACTTCATTCAGTGATTATTCAACTTGTGTAGAATGTCCTTCATTGAAGTTTATATTAATAATAACTGAATTTGTGATGTTTAAATAGTACACCGTTAATCAGAAGATGCTCTACTATAGTCACACAGCTTCAAGGGAAAATGGAGATGTTAATGTGAAGTCGGTATTTATACTTTGAAGATAGTAGTGTTGTTAAATCAAGTCTGGGTCACCAGTTACATCTTTTTAATGCCATTATATACTGGTTTGATGATGAAGTAAGAATTGAAGAATATAGGACATGGTGTTAAAACCATGAATCTTATTCAAGAAACAACATAAATTTTATAACAGAATACAAATGTTAAACATCCTGCTTGTTTTTGGTTTTAGTGAGACAGAATATAATATAATCAATGCTTGTGTATATGTATGTATGTATGTATATATATATAGTAAAATATCCCCTCTTATTATACATGTATGGGGGGGGGTGAAAAGTTCAGTTTGACCTACTTCCTAAAATCTAACCAGTTGACCAAAATTATAATGTTTATTTTAAAAGTCAATCCCTGAGAACATTCTGTATTGTATGTATGCTTACTATGTGTGTTATTGACTTTGAGTGATATAGGTGATATATTGAGTGATGTTCAGACAGCATATACTTTTGTGGAAGAAGTTAAGCTGGTCATGATCAGCAGCTGGCAAATATACCTGAAAAGACTTACTAATGGTTTGGGATTGGATATTTAGTTTAAGTTTAGAAACAGGGCAATTGGCTATATGTAGAGTAACTTTTCAAATTGTAGTGTATTGTTACTGACTCAGTGGAAGTAGTATGCACTCAACTGCCTTATGGGTAATAGCCATAGCTATTTATAGTCTTTGTGACTTCCTATGTAAATGAGTCACTTTATCTTCTTGCACTGAAGAGGTTTTGTCCCCTTATTTTACCCTGGTACTTTTACTGGGAGCTTTTGTCTCCTCGCTATCTTCCTCCTTCTCCCTAAGAGATTGTATAGATATTGGAGATTATGATCATTTTCTTTTCTTTTTTTTTTTAAGAGTGTTCCTCCAGTGATTGTTCATCTTCAGAGACTATATCATTCTTGATTTCACTGTCATGTTTGTCTTGCCTTGACATGACATTTTCACCTTCATTACTTTCAGGTTCACTATACATTTCTTCTTCATTATTGTGTTGCAATCTAACTGGGTATGCATGCACTAATATCTCATTTCCATTTTTTCTATTATCATAGTGTTCTGTCACATTGCATTATGAATCTTGCTTCCTGTAGATTAGATTCGCTATTCTTTTTATACCAAAATTTTTCATTTGTAGCGTAGGACATGGTCAATGAGGCTCTAATTTGTCTACCCATGAGGGCAGATAAACTTTTTGATTAAACAATTAACATGGTCATGATCCATGTGTATTCTATCTCAAGGTTGGGACTCTTTTGGCTATGCATGTGTTTTTGTCCAAATTTTCTATCATTGCACATTTTACACTTTTTTATGTATTCTTCTACATCTGTAGAATAGCCTGGCTACCATGTCTCTAGCCTTAATCTCCTTTGTGTAGATGTTATTCTGCAATGAACATCATCATGTATACTTTTTGTAACTTTGCTTCATTCTGTCTCCATTACAAATTACACCCTTTTCTACAGTTAACTTGTGTTTAATTTCTTTGAAATTCCTTTCTGCCCATGAGCAATTATTCTGAATTATTTTTTATCCTGAACAATATACTGTTCAATATGCGATCTTGCTTTGTATCCTCAGCTCGTTTGTCTATTGACAAAGTATCAGTTTTGACTCGGTGTAAGAAAGTATCTTTAAATTTTTCCTACTCTTCCTCACTTTCTCACTTTCAGAAGTAATAAACTTCAATCTCAGCAAAGTGTCTACATGCAGAATGGTATTGTCTTTCATGTACTCAGTATCAAAGTCAAATGTCATTAACATTAAGGCCCATCTTAGAATTAGGATATTACCTTAAGAAGTTCCTTCCTAGGATTAATATGAATTCTAAAACTCTATGGTCAGACCTTAGTAGGATTTCTTTCTGATCAAAAACTGTTAAGCTCTGTTGTCCATATTATGGCCAACACTTCTTTCTCAATATTTGAGTAATTCAATTTGGCTTTGACAATTTTCTTGAAAGATACATAACAGGAGCTAATATTCTTGAAATTGAGTTCACTTGCCACAGTTGTTACTACTATTTCCTTTCTAGGGTTGAATATTTTTACTGCTGGCTTCTTTGTCAGAACAGCTTTTAAATTTTCAAATGCCACTTGTTCTTTTGTTCAAATAAATTTCACATTTTTTTTCTTAAACTAGCAAAAAATTCTGTCACTTTGGAGTATCATTCTCCATATCGTCTGTAGAAATTTACAAGTACTAAGAAAAATTGTAACTCTTTTTTTTTCTTAGGTACTTCAACTTTGAATATTTTATCAATTAATAATTGAGCTGGTGATATTTCTTCATTAGATATGGAATATCACAAAAATTATATTTTTTTAGTGTTGTGCACATATTTTTTTGTTAATTGTTAATACAGCATTTTTTAACTTATTCAAAACCATACTGGTTTTACATTTTAACTTCTTTATTTTAAAATACCAACAACAAATTTCATCCTGGTAGCATATTATATTTTTTATATTGCTACCAATAACTTGCTCTATAGCTCTTTGAAAAAAAATCATACTTGTGGTTTTAATTCCATATGGCATTCTTTTTCATCTTAAATTTTTTGGAATGTTTTTGTTGCTTCTTTAAAGTCTTTGAAAAGGTATTTTATGGTATGGGATAGGATTCATTTTTAGAGAATGTTTTCATATTTTGCAAAGGTTTAAAGCCCATTCTACATTGGGGATTTTAATGTAGTCACCCCAAATGCAACAGATCCCCATCTTCCTTAAAATTACTAATAGAGATGCCCATTTGCTCCCCACCTGGCAGAACTCATTCAAGTATATCTTGTTCCAGTATTTTTTTTAGTTTTTCCACAACTATTGGTAGTAGATAGAATGGCACTTTCTGTGCTTTGAAATAAGATGGGGAAGATATTTTTCTTTAGTTTTAACTTTGCTTCATAGTTTTTAACATTTCAGTTTCTTTCTTTGATTTTTTTCATTAATTTTGTTGAATTTATGTTCAACACATCATTTCCTATTAGACCATGATTCTTTTCACAGTTTTCTATGATAATTGGTAATATGCCAAACTTGTTTTTTAGTTTCACATAGGATTCAAAACAGCCTAACATTTTTATCATAGATCCATCAAACTGATTCAATTTGACAAGACTTTTTAATCTTGGTTTTCCTAAAATTTTCCACAAATTTCTAGGTATCAACTTTATGTCACTTCTCATATCTAATTGCATGTCAATTTTCTTGGATTCCAATTTTTTCATAATTTTTTGGCTTTTTTTTAAAGAAAAGGCACCAATTTCTTCCTTCTTCATTTTTAGTTGGACCATCTCTACGTTTTTTCTTTTGCATTATTCATATATTTAAAATGATTCATTTTTCAAGACTTTTCTAATTTTTTTTTTGCCATACTGGACATTTTTTTTTTTTGATTAATTTGATGTTGATATCCATAAAAGTACACCTTATTTTATCTTTTTTTATTTATTACATATATATCCATTTCCTCTGTACCAGATCCTCACAAAACTTTTGTTCTATTGAATTTTCCAATCAATTTTTTGTTGCTGAACAAATTTAATTTATTTGTTTTAATCACAGCCCCAATTGTAAATGCATTAGAGTCATTTGCCGATAAAGATCAATTTGAAAGCTGGGAGAAAAGATTTGGATCAAATCCATAATTGACTTTTTTTTCTGATCCGGATTTTCAAATTCGATGAACAGGGTTCAAGGAAAGAACATAATCAATAACTAGTTCATTCAAATTTCTGAAGAAATATTTTCATAAACAATCTCTGCATTCACTAGTTTTCCATTGTTGTTATGGTTTTTACTATTAGTTTGTTATATCAAAATGTCATTTCCTTTAACAGTTTTGAGTGTACAATTGGACCTAATTTTATAATAGCTTGCCAAATTCATGTACTGGCCAACAAAAGAAAAAAGTTATTTGGTTTTCTTTCCTCCAATTGATTTTAAATCCTGTAGCTTTTTGTTTTATCTTTTTGCTGCTAGTATCCTAAAGCCACACCTGTACATATTCATAATTATCAAATGATAATTGTTCATTTGATTCTTTAGATATCAGATGAATTGTAGTGTAGTGTTAGACCAGATATAGTAACATGCATTCAACTGTCTCATGGGTAATAGTAGATATTTAAAGTTTCCGATAGACTTTGATGAGTAAATGAGGCACCTCAACATATATATTCCAACTTTGATACTTGTAGAATATTATTATTCATCTCAGCCCATTTATATGGACCTTTTTTTAGTAAAGATGGAATGATTGAATTAAATCAATTGTTTATTTATCCTGTCTTATACTAAAATCAGTTTTTAATATCATGTTAACAAAGAAAACAAACCCTCAATCTTTTTTTTAATAAATTATAAGAAGCAAAAAATTACTTACTTTCAATTTCTGCAGAAACCTTTTCAAAAATGTCTTCAATCTTTTGATTATTGATGTCTATTGTAAAGGGATCAAGATTTGCCATACCGGACAAAAAACAGGAGCCATCACTGTACTCACAATGAACTTAAATTATTATCACTTTTCTTTTAAAGTTTTTCCTTATACATGGAAGCAGACTTTTGACTGTTCTTTGGACTGTTGAAGACAATTAGGTAACTTTTCTTTAGAGTTCATTTAAAACATAAATTGCATTCTAAGGAGGAGAGTTTAAAAAATAAATACAAAAAAGCAAGGCAATAGTTTTCAAGATAATGAATATGAGATCAGATATGTTTAAAATTTTTTAGGAACATATTTAGAAACATTTAGAAATCAAAATACATTTTTTATGAGTATTATTGAAATCATTTTTAAACAACGAATAATTTTAATATATTGAAAATTTAAGAAATAAAAATCAATATTATTTTCCATATTTTAGTCTAATTTATCTTTACAAAAAAGCATTATTACATAACAACTATATTATTCTTTCAAAGTTTTTCACAAAATAACATTTTATTTCCACAAATGGGCATCCAGACATTACTATTAGTTATTTGGTTGAGTAAAATAGAATTGTTAAATTAATTTAATAAAAATTTTTCTATTTAAAGTTTTATATTAAAATAAACTTAAATTTCAAGCTTATTTATTGGTAATACTAAAGATAAAAAAAAATTGATTTGTATTTCTGAAATTCATCAATTGAAGTATTTTGTAAAATATTTTCATATTAATCTAATGAGTTCATTGTTCCTTGTCATTAAAATAACTACCTTTCTTTATATTCATTTATTAAAACTCAATATATTGTTTTCTCTTGGTTCTGCTAAATTTACAAAAATAAATAGATTTTGAAATGTTTTTTCATCTTCAATTTTTCATAAAACTTTTAGGAAAGTTCTAACCAATGGAAATGATTTCACACTTAAAAATCCAGGCTACATTTTTTGTAAATAGAAACACATCTCAAAACAAGTATTTTAAAAAGCGATATTTCAATTCTTTTAATATTCTTTCTATTCTCAAAGTCTTTTGATAATGTCCATCAAAAATATAATGTACAAGTGCATATTAACAACAATGTCATAACTAAAAAAACCAACTCAAAAGATTTAAATTTAACTTCAAAACAGTACAAAAAACAAGTTAATGAAATAAAACAAATCTTTTTCTTAATTGGCTTTTTTAAATCAGCATCTCAGATTTATTTTCTGAAAAATAGTGAAAAAAAAAAAAATTGTATTGAAAAATAAACTAATCATAATTTATTTTTGAAAAAATAAAGTCTATCTTATTTCATGCAGGATTTCAATTTTCTTAAAAGAGTCAAACCTGGAACTAGAGTTTACAAATGGATCATAAAAAGGCATCTCTTTGAGCTACTTTTCTATAAAATAACCAAAAAAGTCGGAATTTTTTGAAAAGTTTTCTGCCACTCTCTCATTATATTCTTGTTAAATATCTAGCACCAAAATTTGAATTAAATCATCATATAAAACACCAAATTTTCTATGTTTTAATTTTGCTGTATTTATTATTAGATGTAAATTTATATTAACATAATTTTTAAAAATCTTCTGATAATAAAATTATTTTTTCTTGCCATTCTCATTTGCCTGTTATACTGTTATGTTTTTTTTTTGTTCAGTTAACTTTTCTTTATTCTCTGTCTGAATTTCTGGGATGAGGAATTATCTTTATTCACATTCAGATTAATATTCTCATCATTTTTGAGATAATGGTTCTATTATTTCACTTATTTTAATTTACAGAAAAAGAGTGATCATCAATTCCTGTTAAATATTAAACAGAGATCAATGGAGAATCAGATATCTGAAGGAATCAGCACATATGCCAAATTATGATGGCCTCCTCAAAATAAACCTAGAATAAAATAAAAACCATATATAAAGAAAAAACAAGAAATAATCATGGAACAATTGATTTCATTACCAAATTTTGGCAGCAACAGTAAAAAAAAAAGAGAAACAACAACAATGGTGGTCAAGCATAACACTAGCAGTAGCTTCTGGTAAGCAAACAGAACTTTAGGTTTAAGTTTCAAGTTCTTAGTTCAGGATTGTTTTTACAGGACAATAACCTAGTGGATTAAAGTGTTAAGTTTGGTGAGGTAGTAATTTAAGTTAAATCTCTGAAATGGGCAGGACAGCCTCACACTGTGGAAATAAACCATTGGATTCTATATCCCTGTATTAAAAAGAAAAAACATGAGATATCCCTTGAAATGGACAGTTTAACAAGAGCAATCTACTCCCTATTGATTAAAAAAATTCTGTTTGAAATTCCTAAAGGTTATGCAGAAAGCTTTTTAATTCAAGCTGAAACATTTTGATAATAATAATAAAGATAAGGACATATGGTTCAACCATCCCATGAAACAGCCCAGATAATATAACAAAAATGATTATTGATTTCAGTTTCTCTTCTTCTCTTGGCCTAAATAGTTTCTAACAGATGTTAGAGCATACAAAGGAAAAACTTTGAATCTCATCACCAATTAGCATAGTAATACTAAACAGCCAACAACAAGAACAAAATTCTTGCTTCCACTCACATTAACCACAAAATACACCTTGATATAACATCCATATCCTTAAAACTGAAAATGAAAAAGTCCAAATTGGTCTTCCTAAATCATAACCAAAACAACAGAGGAACCAAATAATGTTCACCATATCTTCATTAAGCCAAAACATTGTTTGACCATTTTTAAGAATACCTTGAAGGGAAAAGATTTTTAATATGAGGTGAAACCCTGAGTTGAAAAAATTGATACAAGAAAGAAACAAACAGAAGAGGAAGATAAATGAAAGGGAAAACACTAAACATTTAACAAAGAAAATAAAACTAAAACTAGTTAACACTCTGAGAAACTAATATTTCTGAAAAATTTTTCACAAAATTAATGAAACCAAGTAGCATAGACAATGTGTTGAAATGTAAATAATCTTTTATAATATCCTACAATCAAAACCATACAGAAGAAATGTCTTGGTTTTAAAAAACATTTTGAATTTCCTTACATTTCAACTCTGACTATTAAATTAAAGATACCTACAGAAATAGAATATATTCATCCAATATTTAAAAGTCCATCAAACATAAAAAATAATGAATTTACTGATGAGTAAATTAAGAAAGCTATTAAAAAATAAAAAAGAAATAAAGCATCACTTGACATTGAGGGTTGAACTTTTAAAAATAGTTTACTTTCTACCCAATTCAATAACAAGTTTCTTTATTTTATGAAAGATGTCTGAATCAAAATGTATCCCCAAAAAGTGATGTTTATTGGGAATTAATAGACTATGGGAAACTGAAAGGGAGCTCTCAAGACACCTTATATATAGAAGTGTCTCAGTTGGATCTATCATGGTGAATATATTAATGAACATCATTTTATTAACTCTCACCACCCAGTTTGATTTTTTATTCTGGCAAGGGGTGTAATGATGTAACATATGCCATTAAAGAACTCCTGGATACAATTCATACAATTCCAATAGATTTCATACAACTCCAATTTTATACCAGCTATGTCAACCTTACAGCAGCATATGACCACAGCAATAGAGACTTTCTTTTCTCATTCATAAGCCATTAGAAACTGTCTTCCATGCTCTGAAATCCACTGAATACATCAATCCTAATAGAGGAACTATATTGGTCCCACAAAATCATGTTTGGTGAGGATCCTCAAAACATTTTACTCCTAATCAGGAATACAAGAAGAAGGAAATAAGAGCCCCACTCTATTTAATCTTTTTCTTTGGCAATGCCCTGAACATTTACAAACACAGATGTGATGAAATAGGCACTGGCCATTTAAGCATTCCATACCACATCCCAAATGAATCTACCAATAGAAGACAATGACCATGATTTTCCTCCTGAGGCCAATGTAATGGGTGAGGGCTATGCTGATGACATAGGTATTCATAGTTAGGATAAGAATGATTTTGAACAGAAAATCAAAATCTACAAAGTGTTCCAAAAAATAGATAAACCTTTTCAAAACATAAACTATGATCTATAATTGGAATGAAAGCAGTGATGGCATACACCCTGAATCCATGATAAAAATACAGGATGTAGAATTAGTAAATACTAAATACTTCAGAATATGGATCAGTTATAAAAAAATTAGTATAGGAGAAATGAAATTGAACATAGAATAGGCTGGGCTTGAGGTAGTTTTGCGCAACACTGCACATTGCTACAAAAGCAAAACCTCAATCTGAAAACTTTGTCAGATCGAGACTTTCATATGGATTTCATGCATGGCAGCAAATCGATTCAGAAAAATCTAAACCCTCAGCTATATACAACTACTTTTTCAAATCGATGATTACAAAGGGCCTTGAGTGAGTAAGTGTGAGGGTTTGAGAAAAAATCATTCTTCTTTGAACATTGCAGACTGGCGATACAGAATCACAAACAAAAAAACTGTACCAGATAACAGAAATGACATTACTTGAGCACTATAAACGGTAGCAATAACTAAAATGGTTAGCACATGTAATGTGAAGAGAAAATAATGATATAATCAAGATGTTGACATTCTGCACTACTTTAAATGAAAGGTGAGGAAGGAAGCCCTCATCAATACTGGAAAGTTTGATAACAGCTATTGGACTTTTAAAAACCTCTTTTCCTGAATAATTGTTACAAGAGAGATTTTATAAACTTTTATCATGAGCATTACTGCCTTCTTGGTCAATGAATGCCAAATGTTTCCTTGTAGAGAAACTACTAATAATACCGTTAGCATTTTTAAAAGAATGATTTTGTTTTGTATTCAGTTAATTTATTAAATATTTCTGATGCCCACAGAAATGTTTTTATACAGGTTGCTGTATCATATTTGCAACATGAGAACAAATATTGTCATTTAATAAAATTACTGATTTTATTTTTTTTTTCTAGAAAAAAGTTTTAAAATTTTGAGTGGATATTTTAGACAAGCCAATGACTCCTTTTGATGTTGTACTGTAAGCTTTTTTTTTTTTTTTTCAGCTTCTAGCATTTTGTAATAATAGATTTGCTTTTAATCCTACCAAATGCAAACAAAAATCTTCCCTCAAGTAGATTTAATTTAAGTTGAGATGTTGAATGCTTTTTTGGATTTAATCTTGGCATTTTTCATTTTTCATTTTGCATTCTTGTAATAAATCTGTTTTTCATTGTCAGTGACTATTTTGTAACAAAATGATTTTGGGATCAATCAAACAGGAAAACCAGGTTCTTAAGTTGGCTGATGTTAATTCTCATAAATTCATGTGAAATTCATGTTCATAAATTTTGACTTTTTCTAAGCCTTGTAAATGATATACTATTGATTCATTTGTAATTTTTTGCAAATTTATGTGTTCTTTAGGTTGTGGCTTTATTGAAAGGACCTTTTAAATTCATCAATTTTGAAGTTCTGGGGGTCTTCTAAAGAGTTATTTTTTTCTGTTTGAGTACAGTCTCTAGATATTTATTATGCTTGTACCACCTGTATCATTGTTATGAATCACATTGACCCATTTCTTCATATTTGTGTTTTTCCAGTTAAACATGAAGACAAAAATATTATATATGAGTTTTATACTCAAATATAATTAGCATCTAAATAAGTGAAATTATTACATTTCTGCAATAGTTCTTAAAACAAAGATAATCAAAAGCAACAAAGCTACTTTGAAGTTGACACTTGGAAAGATGGTACTTTCTCTAACATTGTGCCAAACAAAGATAGTACTGAGAATTTTGATCTCAGCCTCATATCTCATTAAAGACTCATAGGGAATTTAAGAATGTATTGTCTTCTCTATTGTATATATATGTAAGACTGGAAAAGTCATACTTATATCAGGTATGTTATCACTACATTGAAATGTTAACAAAATACATTTTTACACTCAAGCATTCCAAAATTATTTGTAGTTTTGGCTTAGAATACTTGGTTCATCTTGCAAACCAAAAACAAAACAAAATTGCTTTACTATAGTAATCAAGTATTAACTAATATCACCAAACTTTGAAGTTAAAGTGAGAACTGTTACAATGACAAATGTCTGTCTGGTAAAAAGCAATCATGGTTTCTTTCTATGGACACAAAGAATAATGGTGGCCTGACCTAGTTACCCTTTATAGGTTCATGTTAAGTGATGTTGGATTTAGTTTGTTGCAGAAAGAGTTATATGAGAATGTTCAATCCAATGAATGGGAAATATAAATCAGAAAAAGCCTCATTAGTGACTTTAAAAATACACAAATATTTGGATTGATTGAATTTTAAGCCTTTTCTTTGTTTTTCTTTTTTTTTAAATCTGAAGCTTGTGTGCCCCAAATGATTTTCTGCAGGTTAAGGTCAAGGCTGGTGATAAGGATCAAAAGCTACTGAGTTTTGGCTATCCCTATTGTTTTTGTTACTTAGGGAAACTATTGAATATTTATTTAAATGATTTATGATTTTTAACACTTTCTAGCAAGACATGAATATAGCTTTAAATTATTTGCAAAACAGGTCATCTTGATCTCTCACAGGTCAAATATTTTAAAAGTAGGATTTAAGCACCTATTTATGACAATGATAATTGATATATTCCAAATAGGAATTTGTATTTATTGCCTCAATGAACAAAAACAGTCCTAATAAGCTGCATTGCAACATTAAGCATAAAATTCTTAGGATTATATAATTTACTATTTTAAAGCATGTTATAATAATGGTTTACTTTAGTTTGCTATTAGCTTTAACTTCAAATATCTTGTAGATTTCTTGTCAACATATCTGACTCCAAATGATGTTAAGTATTGAATATGGAATAATCAAGTTCTCTGGTCATGGCATAACTGGATACTTTTAATGACTGAATTATTTAAATTTTATTATTTCAACTGTAGATATACAGATATATTATTGTGTCTTACCAAGATCAATGACCTAATTTCTTAACTATTTCATACATTCAGGCATTTGACTTACCTTTATCAGGCCTTCAACTCTTAAATGGTTCACTTCTGACTGTAAATAGTTAATCTTGAGAAATCTCCGTATCCTGAAAGTATCTTAACTGGTTTTGTCTTTGGCCTCAAGCCAACATCAAGGCAAAGTTTATATTAGTTTATATTTCAATCATTAGCAATCATTTTCTATCATTTCAAACCACTGTCACTAAAATATCAGATAATGCATTGGAAACCTGAGTGCCAGGATTTTATAATAAAGTTTTATCTGAAGAGGTATAAGGCATTTCTGAAACCTACTTCTAATGTGGTCATTGATCCCATTGATCATCCAAAGACATTTTTCCATCTACTGTCATCAGTTGTGACTCTTTTTTTTTTTTTTAATCATTTTGTTATAAGAAAGATATTAATGAGAGTGAAAGAAACAGGATAATTGGCAGCAATTTGTTTAATCAGCAGATACTCATATTCTTCTCTATATGATTCACTTAAAAACACAAACCATTTCAAAATATTCATTTTAAAATAAATTAAATTTTTTCTTATAGTGAGCTAATATTCAATGCAACCAATTGTACTGAATATCACTGTAATATTATAATCATGAATGTAAAATCCATCTTCATGCAGTATTTCTGCTTGTTATACTGAACCAATGCCAATGGAATTAAGACAGAATAATATAGAGCAATATTTGAGAATAAGGTAATTGAAAGAATCTGAGCATATATGCAGCTTTAGTAACCTCCTTTATTGGAAAATAAAATGGTCATTCGGTTTAAGACCCCAAAATTATAACATTTCTTTGATCTATAAAACCATTGCCTAGTGGATACATCTATTGGTTATATGTTGCAGTTTAAGATTTCAATCCCTGGTTCAAACAGTGGAATTCATGAACTCTGGTTAAGTGGAATGAGCACAAGTATCATCAATTAATGAATTCATGCATGGACAGCAGAATTTATATCATCACTGAATGATGGGCTTTGTTTGAAACCCTAAGAATTTTATCAAATATACCAGGTACCTGAAGAAGGCCAGAGAGTTCAGTAACTGAAGTACTGTAAGTATGATAACTAAGGTGAGGACAAAAAGTCTAAATTAGTGTATAATAGATTTAAGATATAATTGATTTGAAAAGAGTTAATTTAAAGTAAAAAAAAAAAACATATTTAAGTCTATAAATGCATAACAGATCAGCAGATTCACTTTCTGTCAGAAATATAGGGATCATTTAAGATGAGGTCATATCTTTTGGCCATCAATCAAGTTTGCTGGTGCAAAATATTGGCTGCTTTCCTTGACAGTACATGAGCTAAAACCGATTAGTTGTACCTCCTCCATTGTATCACAAAATATACTTGACACATTTAATTTTGTTTGGTCAGTTGGGGGCATTATTTCTTGTTGCCTGGCAGGGTTCAGATGTTGCTCCAAAAGTGATAATAATGCCAAGAAGCTTTAGATATAATATACCAAAACTGCCAATTGTTGACAATTGAACAGTGGATGGCTCTATTTTTAATATAGCAAAAGCAGATATGATCTGTCTGAGTTTTTATATTCAAAACACTTATCATATTCTGATTGTATATATATATTGTTGAGTAAATTTTACAATTTATTTTTTTAATAAAACTGAAATTCATATTAAATAAAATATCAGTTTAGCATTTAAATGATATTTTCTCATAATCTGATTGAAAAAAGGGACAAGGATGCAATAAAATTTACTACTTGTTGTGACTTTTTAATCTAATACTGTTTAAAATGTAATGAAATAACTTTAGAACACTAGTGTTCATTTTCTACTTTATCTGATGCTGATAATTACTCATGAGTAAACCATGTTTCTTCTCTTCATCTGAGATAATGCAAAAAGATGGTTACTATTATAACCTTCACAAAACTGATACAATTAATATTCTTCATATAAATAGCATTATCTAAAGTATATTGCTGTTTATAATCACTTAGGTTGTTTTGTGGCATTAGGTTGGTGTGTAGAAAGGAAAACTATATACAGTTGTGGGTTTACCCTGACTTACTTTCCTAAAAAAAAATGTTGTGAGGGGATGTTCCTTAAGTCTATAAATAGACAGTGACAGCCTCTGTCACCATCTCTTTTCTATTTTCCTTTTACACAGTAAGGTGTAGGTTGAATATGGAGAAACAAGTAGTACAATGGAACACACATGTACCTTTCACTTCACTTCATTTACTTTTCTGTAGGGTTTACTTGTATATGAACATCTTCACTATTTTATGTTTTCTTCTTTCACATATTGTTACCCGCAACAGATTGGTGACCAAAATGTGATATTTTTCTCCAGGTTACAAAAACACACAAACTATATAAACAAATACAACTATGCACTGTTTAAACACTTTTTTGAATCAAGAGCCAGCAAAGAAAAACTTCAACCAAGTTCTACCTATCATGCATGTGGACATGAAAAACTCCCAACAAAAATAACTTAGTCACAAAATTTGTGATTAGACCTGACGAAAAGATCAAAATTGAAAATTTCAAAACTCTAAAACACACCTTGACATAACTATCTGGACAAGATGTTCTACAAGTCAGCAAATATATTTTGTAATACCCCAAAAATACCTAATAGCCATCACAATTACTAGTATGGTCTGCAGGCAAGCAACACTCATCTCATCTCTACTGCTTTTTCTTTGACTCTTTCTTTCTCTTAGGTCATTATGCCTGATTCCTTCTTCTACTGACAGATATCATTCACTAAAATAAAAAATACAACTTTCATCTTAGAAGTTTGAACCAAGCAGAAACCCAGCTAATTTTCTTCAAGGATACCACCAGAAGTAAACCTACATGGATGACATGAGAAAATACCATTCAAACACCATGAAAGTGAACTCCATTTTCAACTTTAAACAGCACTGTTTCTCCTAGGCTCAACAGATAAAGATGTGAAATAATTTTAAAGCAATTCATTGAACTTTTTTACTCTTCAAAGATTAACACAAACAAAACTAAGAAATCTGCAAGTACAATTTAGTAATACATAGAGATAGCTGTTTCTATGAGAAAAATGGACAATAATATCGGGTATCTTTAAAAGTTCTCACAAAGCCCGTATTCGACACTCAGTAAAAATTTCACCAACATTAGCTCAACAACTTTACTGCTGCTTCTATTAAAATTTTATGCACCAGCACTGCCTGTGGACAGCAAAACAAACAAGGCCTTTCCAAACAAGATCAATTCAACATGGAGCATTGGAAAACAAAATTTTAAAACCAACTGCTGAATTTTTTTTCTTCACTACCAACATATCTTCCAGAGTTTGTTACATTCTGACCTACTAGAAAGTTATAGAACACCCTGATGACACAGTACTTTAGACAAATACATTTTTATTAACATGTTCAAACATGCACATCCCAACAACATTGTTTGATGCCTTTTTCTTTTCAGCATATGAGGGACAAAACAAGCATACACAAACTTTATGGACATTTGAGCAGAATTAAATTCTCACCATCTGGAGGGGAGTATTGTGGCGTTACCCCCACTTTCATAAAAAAAAATGTTGCCTAGAGATGCTCCTTGAGTTAAAATTAGACAGTGATATTTGCTGTGATCCTCTTTTTTCTATTTTTCTCTTAGGTGTAGGTTGAACATGGAGAAACATATTCCTCGCTAGTACACACATGCATGCATGTACCTTTCACTTCACTTTGATTTACTTTTCTCTAGGAGTTACTTCTACACAAATACTTTCACTAGTTTAAATGTTTTTTCTTTCATATCCAATGTTTTGTCATACGCAACAATCTTCTTTTATTGTCTACGTATACCTCTGTTTTGTTAATACATACATTACTGTTTGTTTGTATGTAGATTTGTTGTTAATTCATTCATTTATTACTAGGACTTAACATTTGTGCCTGCAAATGTTGTTGTGGGAAAATTCATACCAAGAAACGTGTTTTCTACCTAAACACAATCAGCATCACTTGCAACACTGTATAAAACTAAATAAATTAAACATCACTTGATACATTGCTTTGTATTAAAGTAATGACTGAAGGAAAGAAAATTAAGATTGTAAATTCTTATATAGACACCCAGAATATGAAAAGTTAATAAGCATGCACATGTTTCTCCTGTTTAAAGACAAATGTATTTCATTGCAATTTAGATGAGAGACCACTTGGGAATACCAGGTGCTGTAAGCTTGGATGTGCAGGGTTGTAATGGATAATGCCTCAAAATTGTTAATTGGTAGGCCAAATTTCAATTCCAGTTGGGTTTGTTATAGTTACTTTTGCAAAAATACTCTTGGGGAACCTTCTCCTCCCCAAGTTTTGGGTTAATTAGTATGATTTTTATCAGTAAATCTAAAAAAAAATAATCTTAAAATCTAAAAATATTTTCTGGCTTTAAATAACCTGAAAAGTTTTGATGAGACATAGAAAATGAATCCATCAACAAATTTTTTTTTGTTTTAAGAATAAAAAGAAAATTGTTGGTTTAAATACTTTCTGCATTTAAATAACCTGCAGAGAATTGATAAGCTATAGAAAATTAATCCATCAATGTAGTTAAATGAGGCTATATTCCTCTGACACTCTTGTACAACACTGAGTGCTCCTTCTCAATATGCTGTTCTTCAATTCACACACGTCACTGATGTAAAAATCACTCTGCTTCTCACAGCTTCTGTCCTCCTCTATTATGCCAACACATCTGACTGATCAATCAGTGTTCTTCACTTTATCTTCAGTCACACAGTCAAATGGTAGCACACAAATTGCTATTAGCTGAACCATCTTAAGCTGTATAAAAGCCAATGTTATGGAATGATATACTTCTAGAATAATCTAAAGTGGGGGGAGATTCATGTGATTTTCAAGGAACAAAACATTGCTGCTACATGTTTACTTATTTTCCTTTTCCACTCTGACTTACTTCTATGTAATTGTTTACCACAATCAACAATATTTACCATATATCAGAATGTTTTCATTAAAAGCATAATTTTTTATATTTGTAAAGGATATTATATTTTGATATTTGCTTTTGTTTCCACTGAGTTCTGTACCTTTTTACAGGGAATTCACAAGCCTCTCATACCTTAATCTTGTAATGGTTTACATTTACAGAACATTATTATTTTTTTAAAAAAAAAGGCCAGTGTTGAGTGGATGGAACAAAAAATTGTAACTTTTAATACAATGTTTAAAAAAAAATCAATAAACAATAAAAGCAATATTCTATCTAAGTTTTAGCATGATAACTCTTTCTACTATTTGTTTGCCAGCAACTGATTTTAAATAAGATCAAAATGGTCATCACTGTCAGCACATTAGATATGAATGTATTTTATAATTTTATATTTGATATATACTGGCGCATCAAACATGCAAATAGAGTATTTTTAAAAAAAATCTGTAACTTAAGAAAATTAAAGTTTTTAGTTTTATTTTTGAGTCTTCTTTGTCATAATAGAACTACAGAATCTTGTTGAAAGTTTATGTGTGAAGCTCTCTTGTTCACTTGTAATCTTCTTGTGTTTTTCACTCATCTCTTCAAATTAAAATTGGAAAACAAATCCTCTTCCTTTAGAACATTCTATAGATCCTTTCCTCTATGATGCCTTCGGGCAGTGTTCTCTTATTTGTGATATTATCACCTCATCTTGTATCATCTATTTTAACCTCAGGATGATATTGCGTATTATTATGATAGATATCAAAGTGCTTCAAGGAATGCAAAATAATAATCTGAAAATCCATGGAAGAAAACCACAAATAGCTATTTTTGTTAAATCTTCAATTCAGTTCCTCTTCCTTTGGGGCTTTCTTTCACTATTTTTGGTAGCTGACTGAAAGGCTTATCAAATGGTATTTCTTATTTTTGTTGTTATTTATATTATATATAAGCATAGCCTGTTGTTGGAGTTTAATGAGAGTTAATTACATGGTGGGTGGGAAGAGAAATCTTTAGGATTGAATTATGTATATTTTTCTAATACTTTGGCATACCTTTCATTTGCCATCTCCCTTCAGGCTGATTCCTCTTCATTATGAAAAATTCAGGGAACCAGCTCTGTATGCATGCTTAGTGCATGTTGGGATAGTGGTGGGGAAGTAGCAATAGTAACAGTTTTCATGTGGTTGATAAAATATTGCTATAAATATTGTTGATGTAATGCATTATGAAGCAGCACACATTTTTATTAGGTAGTTGTTAACAGATGCAGAAACAAAGAAAAAATTCTTGTAGGAATGAAATGAAAAATTCAGTCTTTTGAATTGAAATATGCTGTAAAATCATAACTTCGGTTGACAGCTGTAATTAACTAAAAAGTGAATACAAATGTTTTTTTTTTTTTTACCTCATAAAAATGAGCATTATCTCCTTTTGTTGTGTCTGCATAACTTTATAAGTAACATGAAAAGATCAACTTTCTAAAAGGAATAATACTTTAATTCTGCATATTTGTTGATCAATTTTAGGTTCCTAATAGGAAAAATTTTAAAAAGGCCAAAACAGATATTTTTTCCTAAATACCTGTGGCTGATTCTTAGGATATATACAGAAAAGAAACCCAATATCCTAATTTTCATTCATGTAAGTGTTGCAAGTCTTAATTTTTTTTTTATTGCTTTGTGACATTTATTTTCTCTTTTCCATACACACATACTTGTAAGTAATACCCACTGTTAAATATATTTTTTAATCATTTCGCCACAAGCAATGCAATAAAGCCACTAAGACACAAGTGGTTACTAAGTGTGGAATAATATAAGAAAAAGAAAATATCATTAAAGAACAAGTATAATAAAAGAACAGAAATTAAGAAGTTACAATATAATGATTGACATTGCATTTAAACTTTTGAAAATCAAAGTTGACTGGAAAGCAACAAGCAAAAAGTGTTCCACAATCAAGAAGTGCAATAGAAGAAACTGTTAGCATAGACCTTACAGTTAAATCTAGCCATTTCAGTTGTAAAATGAGACCTTGTTGCCAATCTCCTACTGCACTTAAATTCATAGTCTAGGTACCATAGAGGAAAGTCCATTTCAACAATTACCATAAAAATATTTATAGAAAAGGCACAGGGAACCTACATTATGGTGGTGGGTAAGTAACTGAAGCTGAGATGCTATGTCTGGACCAATAATAACCTTGCAGATTCTTCTTTGGATTTTATCAAGAATCTCTGATTACATGGCAGGAGCACCAGAGCATATGTGGCAACAACATTTAAAGCATGGGCAAATGGTAAACTTATAGATATGTGAGATAGATTCAGAAGAGAAAAATTGTCAAGCATGATACAATGAATGAACTTTCCTAGCATTAGTCCTAACAATTGGTTCAATATAATCTTGTTTTCTATGGCTTATCAACTCTTTGCAGGTTATTTAAAACTAGAAAATATTTTTAGCTTGTAAGAATTTTTGTTTGGGGAGATAATGAATTAATGATATAAGTTTTACTATAACCCATATCTGGGAGAGAAAGAGGCAGGGGCATATCTTTCCTAAAGGTATTTGCACATAAGTGAATATAACTGGGATTGAAACTTGGCTCTTCAGTTAACAATTCGGAGCTATTATCCATTACACCACCCACACATCAAAGCTTTCAGCCCCTGGTATTCACAAGTGGTCATGCATCTAGGTAATGACTAGGCTTGATATTGTTTAACTTCAGTGATCAATGTGATGACCGTGAGTCTTGGTAAATGTAAGGAATTTTTAGGTTTCAAGTCGATGCAAGAATAAAATTACTTAGTGTAGCGGAACTGAAAGGCAGCAGTCTGTGGGTTCTGCTGAACTGACTACAGTTCACCGTTCTAAGAGGCAATGAGTTGCATGTGTAATATGTAAGCAGAATAGTGGATGTTTACGCAAATGTAGCAACAGTCCCTGGCAAAATGAAATACTGGATGAATGAGGAAAGAAAAGAACGGCCTACCTTGGAAATGTCCACGAATCTGTGCGTCATGTAAAGTCCGGTTGCTCGACTGCAAAAAAAAGAATCAAAATGGTGGTGCCCATGTTTTATGACAGGTGGTCTCAGATGACTAACGTGAAATCTCGTTGGCTAGTGATTTGAATGTATATTATGGTTGGTCCTCGGCTGTACAAAGCAAGCCGTCTTTTGGGAGAGAGAGAGGCGTTCTTGTTAGCGAGAAGCAAAGGCTGGGTGTGTGACCCAACTTTGCCGTCTCTACGTGGCCTGTTGGATTGTTATGTTGGACAGTCGTTGAACTGGATTTTGGCTACAAGTGTTACGGTTGAGAGATGAATCTGTTGCAGACTTATTCCTACCAGAAGTTGACTCTCATTATTTGTTTTCTTTTGCTTTTTCTTTTCTTTACCAACACAAGCTATTTCAGCAGTACTAGAACCATGGCGTCGAGGCAATTTGATGTTCAACTAATTCCCAAATTCAGCAGTGTGGCAACGGACATCCCAATAATGGAATGGTTGGAAGATGTGGAATTAACCTGTGAGCTTTGCGAAATAACCAAGCTAGAGCAGGTCTTACTACTACAATTGAAAGGTGTGGCCCAGGCGACATATCAGTAGCTATCAAAAGAACAACAGAGTAACATTGAGGAGATTAAACGTGCCCTTGTGAAAGCCTACGAAACGGACTCATTTGTAGCTTTCAAACGATTCACCATGCAGCGCCTCTGTCCAGAAGAGACTGTGGATGAGTTTCTAACAGATTTGCAATGGCTGGTAGGTGAAATGCCACCAAAATGTTGGATGAAGAGCACCTTCATTAATGGGTTACCAAGTCACGTCAAAGGGCTCCTTCATTCGTCTAGCAGGATGGAAACCATAACTTTGAGAGAGCTACTTGCAAGAGCTTGCGCCGTATTGGTGGATACCAGGGACGAACATTTAGCTGCCGCAGGGCAACCTAAACAGGCTGCACATGCACTGACCCTTTGCAAAACTAGCCAGAGTGATATCAACTGTTTCAGGTGCGGGGGCCCAAACCATCTGCCTAGAGATTGTGAGCAACACGGCAGTGCTAGAAACCGGAGAGAAAGATCAGTCATGCACTGTTATCTCTGCAACAAACAGGACACTTATTAAAAAATTGTCTGGGAAATGGAAACGGGCGAGATGTCAATGCCACTCTCTCCCCTATTCAAATTAAAACAGGCGTTGCCTGTGATTGAAGCTGTTATTAATGGCAAGAAGCACACAGCACTGGTGAATTCTGGATGTTCTCAGTCCCTCATGACTGGATCAGTATGCAACCTCTGGAGTCGGCAAGCATCAGATGTCCTAACAGTCAATGGTGAAACCCTCCGCGGTAATGGTGTTGGGACTATCACGCTGGCGGTAGATAACATGGGCCCCGTGAAAGTTGATGTTGTGTTCGTGGACAGACCCTGGCCAAATGAAATACTGGATGAACAAGGAAAGAAAAGAATGGCCTACCTTGGAAACATCTGCGCATCTGTGTGTCATGTAAAGTCCGGTTGCTCAACGGCAAAAAAAGAATCAAAATGGCAGTGCCCATGTTTTATGACAGGTGGTCTCGGACGACTAACGCGAAATCTCATTGGCTAGTGATTCGTATGTAAATTATGGTTGGTCCTTGACTGTATAAAGCGAGCCGTCTTTTGGGAGAGAGAGAGGCGTTCTTGTTAGCGAGAAGCAAAGGCTGGGTGTGTGACCCAATTTTGCTGTCTCTATGTGGCCTGTTGGATTGTTATGTTGGACAGTCGTTGAACTGGATTTTGGCTACAAGTGTTACGGTTGAGAGATGAATCTGTTGCAGACTTATTCCTACCGGAAATTGACACTCATTATTTGTTTTCTTTTGCTTTTTCTTTTCTTTACCAACACACTTGGTCAGATCTATACTTTCATTTTTCCAAGAATGTCACATATTAAAGAAGTAAATCATGTTTAATTGAAACAAACTTTATGTACATAAAATATATTCCAGGAAAACATTTTCATTATTACATGTAATTTTCCCCTTAAATTTTACTCATTATGCAAAGAAAGGATAATAAAGTTTAATTCAATCCTTAAGAATGAAAATGATCAAATACAAGTTAGCATTAGAGTAAATTTAATTCCAAAATTAAATTGAAAAAATAAAAATTCTTTGTCATTTCTGTTGACTTTTTCCTTCCCTTCAATAAATGTGGTGTTAAGTCTTCTCTCTTGGTTGATGTTTCCTAATTAATTTCCATAAATTTTAAACTATTATGAAGACATGTGCTTTGTGTAAGCATGAATATGATGAAGCCATTGATGAAAACATTTAAAATTGTTTTAAAATCATAAATATATGCTGAGTGCTCATTGTTTAAATATATGATGGATTGTATACAGATCAATAATTTATATTATTCATATTGTCCTTATTTTACTGTCATTTGGAATTGTCATTTTAGAATTTAGCCTCTCTAATCTTTTTATCACATTTAGCCTCTCTAATCTTTTTATCACATTGATGATTATGAAGAATATTCTTCGGAGGTCTTCAAGAACATGCAAGTCACCAACAAAATAGGATTTTGTTGTGTGAGTAAAACATTCTTCTTCCTGCAGGAGTGTAGAGTGTTATGAAATGAACTCTTCATTTGTGCTTGTATGTAAATTCTTGCATGCAAAGGAACATACCTTTTCTCTTATATATATTCTGATGGATTTTGGGGAGAGGATTGATGTAGAGACGACAATAGTATTGTTTCTTTTGTTTAATATGGCCTTTCTTAAGATTATTGCTGTCTCGTTTTTCTGCTGTTCTTGAACTGTTTAAAATCCATAACAAAGAATACTATTAGTTTTATGGGAATATAAGCTAATAAATTTTAAGTGATGTCTATAAATGCACAAATATGAATTTGTTGCATTTTTTTTTGTTTGCATTGTATATTTAGAGAAATTAATGAGGATGTTTTAAGAAAAATAGGAATTACAAGGTAGTTTATACTTACAATCAGTAAGAGACAGTTAAAATTTATGGGTAAATAATGAGAAAAGAAGGCATGGATTTCTTTAATTTTGATAAGGCTTTCATATCCTTTGCAATCAGTATGTTTACTGATAAACTGAAAATGCCCAAAGGTACAAATGAGCAAACATTTACCAATTTTAATAATAATGAACTTCTCTGGAATTCAGCTTCTCATTGTGCTAACAAAAGATTATAGTTTGTAATGACATGTCAGATATCAACTTTAAGAGGACTAAATAATGAAACTAGATTTGCTTTGTGTTGCAATAAATTCATTATAATAAAACAGATTTGGTTGATTGCCTGTCAGAATGTAGATTAAACTTTGAAGTATTTCTCTAAGTATTTTTCTGTGTCATCAATTAATTCACTCTTGTCTTCATTGATCTTATCTATATCCATTTCACAAAGAGTGTTTATAATTTTCCATATATATTTGATGATCAGCTTTGCTATACATCTGGACCAGTTCTTTCTAATTACATTGTCTTCATATATGAACTGTATAGCAATGAACAAAGCAATTTTTCTCTTGGTCTTTGATTTTGAACCAGTGACTCATGCAGTTCTTCCCATCTTCAGTTTGTGCAATAATAATGCCAGTCCAGAACATAATAATTATTCTATCTTTCTGTTTAATAGAACTTCAAAGACCAGCAAAAGATTGGATGGAATCTTGATTAACAAAGTAAGAATGCAATACAAGATTCCAGTTTTATCCATTTTATTTATTCTTAATTGCAAAACTGTTGTCAATATTATACTCAACACGAATCTTCAAGATATTTACACTTATTACAATTTCCATTTGGGCATCAATCCCTTCTCAATAGGATTATCTTCATTACTTTCAGATATGGTACCCTGGTCAACAACTTCTATGCATATAGTTCTTCAGGATGTGGGCGATCATGTCTCTCTACAAATTCCTACCATTTGTGGCTCTGAGCATTGTTTGTTTTCTTACCACACTTCCCACTCCTCAATCTACTATCCAGTTAAACAAATTCCTTAAGTAGGTTACTCACTGTTCACCTCTGTCTCTCTTGCCTTTAGTATGTCCGATGAATATCAATTTTTCCATTCCCTCTTTCCCTATATGTCCTAAAAACTTCAACACTCTGATTTTAAGTATAAGCATCCTTAGCATTCTTCTGAGAAATCATATCTTTGTTGACATAAGTCTCCTCTTCATCTGTGAGGAAATTGTCCAGCATTCACTACCATAGAGGAGTATTGATATTATGTAGCTTTTAGTACTCATTTTCTTTGTTTCTAATTAAATTTTTCTGTTTCTTAATACCTTTACATTTTGGAAACTATTTTTGCTATCCCAATGTGCCTTTGGATTTTAGTTGAACATTTTTCCTCCTCTGTTGACTAACTTCCCAGACAGTTAAATATCTATACTTATATGATTTTGACATCATCAAGCTGTAGCTCACATCTTTGGCTGTTCCTATTGCTGAAAACCATGCCTTCTGTCTTATGCTTTTCCTTCTGCAGTCAATCAGTCTGAATTCTTTGGGATTTTCTTATAATTATTTCATAAAATTATTTCTTTAAAGTGCAAAGATAATGGATTAGTGACTTTTCAGTCATCATTGATGATTTCAAAGTTATTTACAAACTTCAAATGTTGTTTTTTGTTTCTTTTTAAATTTATTTTGTGGAAAGTATCCAAAGTCAGCAGAATAGAAGGCATACTTAGGATTTACTTTTGTTGTATATAACCTTAACAACATAGAATATGTTGATAACAGGCTCAGAAAGAAAACTAAAAGAGCTAACAGAGAAGGTAATCAAAGCAAGGAAAATTAACTGCTGTCAGAAGAGTAAATGTCTGGTGTTTATTGAAACAAGACAGCAAAGGTGTGATCTACATATTGTAGAAAAATGATGAAATTTAACTATCTGGTTAGCGCAGTAACAGATGTCAAAAATGTGGTGAATCTGAAGGCACATACGAATAGTGAAAAATGTTTTTTTGAAATTAAGCAAAATATAGAGAAATGTTCTTAGAAACAAAAACAAGTGCTGGACTAATCTCTTAGTGAATATTGGACAATATCTAACAGAAAGCAAAGTTTATTTAAAGTGAGAGAGATTTTATTCTACCAACAATTGCTGAGAATGCCATGGACAGAGCATATGAGAATTGAAGACATTTTAATGAAAATAGGAATTACAAAGCAACTTCTGCTAACAAGCAGAAAGAAATCAGCTGAAATTTCTGTGGAACCTAATGGGAGAAGAGGGCTTGGAGAATTTAACACTCCTGGGGAATTTTGGAAGCAAGATAATCAATGAAAAATAGTAATCTACTAGATGTGTTTGAGAGAATGCGTGACAAAATAAGCACCACAAAGAATAGCAAAAGACAGGACAGCCATGATCACTTGCATTCTGAAAGAAGATGGCATATGAAAGAAAACTAATGATGTTAGACTATCTTTGTCATAGCCTACAAAAATAGTTTTCTTGCTTCTGACATCAGACTTGTTTTTAATTTGCATATAAAAAGAATAAACTGCACCAAAAATATTCAAAAGTATTTGGGTTAGTACCAGTGAATAGTTAAAATGCTGTTTTTCAAGTTCTGGGATTGTAACATGTGTTTTGAACATATGCAGTAGTCATGACAGTATAGGTTGACAATATTTTTGGTAATTTCAGCTGAAAAATGTCTTTGGCATCAGAATCCACTGTATCAAGTTCTAGTATTGAATTTTTACATTTATTTGGTTTTCTGTTTCTGTTTGGTCTTCTTTTTTCTTCTGAAAATTTCACACTTGAAATTATTTTTCTGTAATTTTTTGATATGCTTAATTAAGTTTTTTCAATGTCTATAGGTGCAGTTGTGTTTATTCTTTTACTCCACAAGATAAGAGCCAATATTTGGTTTTCAGATGATGAGTACACATGCCAAAATTATCCATGGAAAGGGCTACTACTGTTGCACTAGGAGTTGTCTTGAATGCAGATTATGATTCTCAACTCTTTTGAGTCAGTATCAGAATGTTCCTACTTGATCAGTTAATGACAAAATCAAGCGGTTTGTTTTCCAGTAGCTGCTGACCTGACTGATGGAAAGTATTAGAGCTGAGATCACTGATAAGAGTATCATATATAGCCTTCTCTTGAAATTGACTTTCAGCAACTGGCTCATGAATAATTCCTGTGACCTGAGAAATGTGAGAGTTGACCTAATTAAAGTTACACTACAAAGGGATGGAAGCTGTTGAACTTTTGCACAATACTCTTTAGATAAATTGAATGTACTAATGAGCTACAATGAACTTTCTGTGTATATTTCTCATTGTGAAGGACATGATGGTGTAGTTATTATTAGAAGCAGTAGCCACCTGTTGACAACAGTCTAGGAGAGACAGTGGATGAATATTTACAGAAACTAAAGCATCTGAGTAAAGATGGTAATTACAAGGCTGTCAGTGTTGAAATGTATAAACAACATAGAAATATACATGACAGCAATCTACACAGCTTTCCATAAGAAACCAGGTCCACTGACTTCACACAAGAAAGTGGCACAAATATATAAAGTGTATTGGTAGTCATGATGCTAGTGATCCCACACTGAAGTGAAATTACAATATAGATTAGTGCATAACAAATAAGCAAAATTACCATAACCATTTTCTTACAACCTCATACATAAACACAATTGTTTCTTAATTTTAGCATTTTGTTCCCCATTTTATTATGCTGCTTTGTTTATGGTCTTTTCATAGCATTCTTTCTGTCTTTTAAGACTTTTTAGAGTTATCTTGAATTTGCTAAGTGTTAGTTTTTTCCCCCCTTATTCTTATTGATGATAGTGTTAAAAGGTTTGAAATTTGATTAAAGTCCCTTTAAAACCATGGCTATTACTAGATTGTAAGTGATTATTTCTCTTGACATTTTTAAGAAGTTCCAGCACCATTTCCTGTTCTTATCATATAATCAATAACATTTTCTGCTGTTGATTTCCCCAAAGAAGTTAATTCTGTGTTTACTGAAATGATTTTGTGTTTTTCTTTGGATAAATAATGTTCCCTTAATATTTCCTTTAGTTTTCCTTTAGTCTGGATCGCTTTGCACTTCATGTAATTTCTGAAGTCTTATATATCCCAGGAATTTCACTTCATATAGCTCATACATGGTTGCATCACTTTCAAATGATAGGTGGGACCAGGGCTCATAGCCTGATAAGGAAGTGACATGATGAAAGAAATCAACAAAATGTTAATAGTATCCACTGTATTATCAGCAGTAGTATTCATGTTGGGGAGTAGTACAGAAAACGTTCTATACAGTTTGGCTTTGAAAAGTACATTTCACAGAGAACAGTACCTTATACATAATTTTCTTTTCATATAGTACTGTTCACTCAATACAAAACCTAAGAGCCACTAAAGGTAGGGAGTTACTAAATGAGGCTGTTGTAAGGGCATACAAGGAGGGAGCAAGTGGAACATATTATGAGGATAAGTAGGACAGATATAGGTTGACTCAAGACAATGAGTTTAAGCTTGTAGTAATCAGGGAAGCATCCTTTAGGGAATGTGTTCCACAGTGTAGCAGTTCTGGGGAAGAAGCTGAGTGGAGCTTCCTCCTTACCAATTTAATATGAAGGAAAATGAAGGTGAGTTCACTCAGTGTACATGGCTTGGTGGATTGTAGTTGTGAAGGTCTGAACTGGTGGAACAAAGGAATATAGTTCACAAAAATATCTACTATGAAAATAGTGATGAAATAGCAAGAGGCTAGTAACATTGCATCCATGGAAAAGGGTTTACAGGGTGAAAAAATGATTCATCACCCACAAGGTCATGGAAATGATTTTGATGTCAAGACTGGAAATTGAGGATTTGGCAGCTTTGGTTCAGATGTGGCAGCAATACTCCATTTTTGGTTTAATCTGGTTCTTGTAAAGATAGAGCATAGCAGGTTGGAGTCTGGTACTTTCTGGAGCAGAACAAGGATCTGATCACTTTTCTAGCATCTTTAGCAATGGATGAATTATTTTCTAAAAAAGAAATAATCATATATCAGTGAAAAAATTGATAAAAATATAGAAATTGTTGTATTGATATTTGAGGTAAAGTTAAGCAAATTTTAGGTTAAATTTGGTTTGGGAAAATTGTACTTTGTCACTTGAAGTTTTAGCAGATAAACAAAGACAAGGAAATAAAATACAATAAATATAAAAAATAGAGAAAAAAGATCAGTTTGTTTTTATTAGGAAATCTTAAAAACTGTCTTAACTATTTCTTATTTATATAATACAGTTCTTTTTAATTTAATTATGTTTTATTAATGATGTATACAAAATTCATTTAAGTTTTGAAATAACCTGTGATTTCTATACACTAATTATTTCTTTTTAGTTTAGTGAATATTTTCAATTTTAATATTACGAAGATAGTTTATAAAATTTAGATAGAAATCATTTTTTACACACAGAAAACAAGTGTTGAATCAAACCACAAGTGCAAGATATATTTGTATTTTTATTATAAACATTTTAAGTCTAAATTTGAAATCTTTTTGTGAGAATGTGCATCCCAATTGCTAGATGTTGAACAGTTAATGTCAATCTTCTCCTAATTTTGTATAATAAAAAGCATTTCTTAGTTACTTTTTGAATGTTTTTTTTTTTTTTAAATATCTCTATTCATATTATTAATGCACAGTGATTTTCATCTCCTTTATTCTGACAACTTATTGCCAAAGATATGAAAAGAATTTATTATTAATGCAAAAAGAAGAGAAATTGTCTGAGTGTTCTGGTTCTTGAAAAAAAATTGTTTTGCTCATGTTTCTGAGATAGTAATTTGTAGTCAGGTCATTAAAGATCACCAGTAGACTATAACTTAAAGTAGTTCATTTTTGATGGTTTCCAGGTTGTGATTTTACTGTTTTGGATGATCATAAAATGGCTTTTGCTCTTCATTCAGATAAGAAATAAATTAAAATTAAATTGAGTAAAAGAAATTAATGTGTCAAAAGATTTCCAAGTTCACTTGCTTTGTAATAAAAAATATATGGTGTTGGAAAATTCAGAACATTTCTATTGGCTGTAGAAAGTCATTTGTACTGTTGGCATTTTAAATAATTTAACTTGTGAGTAAAGAAATATTGATGTTGGCCATAGAATTTTTAAAAGATGTGTACCTATTCTGCTTGTCAGGTTTTTCTTTTACAAGTCACATGGAACATTTTGACAAGATAAGCTCATTAGGTTTGAATCACTTCAAACCAGACAAAAGATGAACTGAGTACCTTATCATTTGTAAATAGAAAGAAATTATTTATATATTCCACATTTACCAAAAATTGTACTTTGGGATTCTAAGCTGCGATGGATGTTGCATAATCAAGGAAAAATGTTTCAAATCAAATGTGATGTACATATAACCTGAATAAGGTGTTAAATAGATTTAAACAATTCAGGCTAGCTGTTCAACTTTTCTTCAACTTCAATGTTACATGATGCAGGTGTCTCCTGACTATGGCCACAAGTCATGGACCACATTTGCCTCCCACTTGAAATGTGTCAGTTAAGTAATTAACTTTTTTAAAAAACATTTTTATTATCAATTTTAGTGTAAATCTAGTTTGTCACTTTTGTTCTGAATCATGTCATACTGATTTCAGAAAATACTAAAAATTATTTATTAATTTACAAAATCAATTTTGCTTTGGCTCTCTAAAATGTGTAACACATATATAGTGTTAGGAAAATACTCTGAGACCAAGAAAAAACCTGCACATATTGCAAATCTTTTGTTCGGTTGTTTAAATACAGTTTAAATCTTTCATTCAACCATCTCATATTATCTCAGACTTTTATGCAAGATATTCTCTTAATTAAATTGGCTAATGTTTTGGTATTGTTTATGATGCTTTAAAATGTAATTCTTGTATATGACTTTTGTTAGAAATTAAGAAATAATTTTATTCACTAGGATTTACTAGTAGTAGAATCAGGAATATTCTCTTGAATGTGCTGGTAATATGACATAGCTGTATTAAAGTTACAGCAACCGCCGTCTGTCTAACTCTCTGCATTAGCAGGGAGGAACCTGGACGAAGCTTTGCCGAAGGGCAAGGTTTCGTTCGGGGAGGTTGACAGCTCTCGAACCCGCCTAGGCTATATTTTTGGCTGGGCCTACGGGCTCGGATGACCCACATTAAACTCGGCCTTGTGCCACATTCAATCCCATGTGGGGGGATAGCTAAATATAGCTGGTAATATGACAGCTATTGGCACAGTAAATGAAATTTATGAGCTGTGTTCACATTCTGGTCTAGTCTGTTAGTATTGCTCTTGGGAGGGGTCTGAATTCATCATTTCTCCCCACTAACCAGTTCTAAGTTAAATTGCAAGGCAGGCTGAGCTCTCTCACCTTAGATCAAGCATGTTGTATCAGCCATATCTGCAGGTTTGAAGGCCAACTTGCTTACAGTCTTACATTAATCACAGCTAGTGATAACTCAAATTTAAATACAAAATACAATACAAGGTAGTACAATTTAATCATTTTTATGTTTCCTGATGATTGGCGTCACTTTAAACAAACTATTACCAATATATCAGGTTGGAATATCTGTGTAGATACCACTTTGATCAAAGATGACAAATGTTCATCTGTTAATCTGGTTCTTGTGGCCTTCATAAATGAAAATAACTGCTCACAGATACATGTGGAATCAAACATTGCCATAATCTTTGTGGCAAACTTTCTGAAGTTCTTAAATGTCTGCAGAAGGTATGAAAAAAGTCTGGGTACCCCTACTTCTAGGTACTTTCCATTGAGTGTTGAATCAGTCTGCATTTCCAGTAATTATATCTGTAGACTTTCCTCTGCCTGAGCAACATCAAAAGTGAATGGTGCTGAGAATAATGCAAACTGATTTTCAGAAGATGAAAAATCACAAAATCTTCACTGAAATTCCTTTGACAGCAATTCCTGATAATTGTCATACTTAGCAAAGATAAATACAGACTCAGTATTGACAGTTTCTTCAACTCCTTGCATATAAGAAAATGAATCGTTTTCATGTGACAATTTTGACTTTAAGCTAATTTTGCAATGAAACACTTAATATCATCATATAACTGAGTAATGAGCTTATTTTTACCTTGTATTTTCAAGTTAAGGTCACTTAATTGGGCAGTAATATCCACTGAAAAAGACAGTTACATCTTTCAGTTAATCTGTGCTTTGACTTTTCATCTCCAAAAACATAATTTTGTGTCACAATAAAAAAATCTTTTCAGTACCTTGTAACAAAAGCCACTGAACTTCTGTGTAGAATGGGACATTTGTGAACTGATTATTCATGTCTTCCAATAAATGACTAAACTGATGGTGATGCAGAGCACGACCTCTGATATAGTTCACTGTTTTTGTGGCAAAACTCAACACATGATCTAATTTTAAAATCTTTGAACTTAAGTTCTGTTGATGAATTATACTGTGAAAATGCTTGAATGTTGAGTCTGTTTTCTATTTTTGTACCTAACTTGACAGCAACAACATTGTCTCCCAACTATATTGGCAGCACCACCAGTAGATAAACACTGTTTACTCAAGTCAAGACCATACTCATGGAGAAGCTGTTCAACTTCCTCAAAAATGTCCTGGCTTGTTGTAATATCATGCATTGGGACAAGTTCAATTAGTTCTTCATGAATTTGAAATTCTTTCTCACAAGCCCTGATGAAAATAGTGAGGTGCTATGTCAACAGTTTCATTCAGAGCAATAGAAAAATGTTCAAAACTTGATGATAGTCTTCAACTGTCAACTCAAATCACCTGCCATTTCATCAATCCATTCAGTGACAGTGTTCCTGCTTAATGAAATGTCTTGAAATAAGTGTGACTTCTCTATACATACAATTTCAGCTGTTTTTACAAGACATCGCTTTATGAAATCTCCTTTACTGTAAGATTTTCCACTGATGGCGATCATTTTGCAGAGTTCAAATCTTGCAGTAGAACTAATGTTGCCTTTCTGAATTTTTGTAAAGCAACTCTGTTGCTGTGTTAACTTAACCTTGAATTCCTTCATTTTTGAAACACAACTCTCCTTCATATTATAAGATTGATGGTTTGTTTCATAATATTTTTCACATTATACTCCTTTGGTGTCACAATGCAGTGGTTGCAAATCAAATAGTATATCTTTCCATTAACAGTGATACAAAAGTACTTTAATTCCCACTTTTCTTGAAACACACATCCTCCTTCAGATAATTTTCTCTTTTACAAGATGGAGTAGAATTCTACATTTTTAAAGCCAAATATTACAAAATTATGAATGTTTTCAGTTTACATTTGTTCTTGTCTAGTTATCAAGGATGATCACATGATTAACCAGAAGTTAAAAATATTTGCTGACATTGGAAAAAAAACTTTTGAGATAGAATAAACAACCTAATTATACCAATTGAAAAAAAAATCTCACTGTTTTTAATAATTTGCATTACCAACATAGACAAAATTCTTGATATACCATTGCTATAGAAACCTTTGTGAGGGCTGCCAAGATGCATGTAAAAGGCTGTATGTGGCCTACAGGCCACCAGTTTGACACACATGGCTTAGATGATAGGCAGTGCAGGAGCAAGACTAATCTGAATTCACACCCATGGAAAAGGCAATGGGGATTATTCTACTGAAGATGTTACAGCAACTCACATATAATAAAGAAAAGTAATCTGTGGAAAGTAAGGATTGCCTATGTCCTGAAGGAACATGACAATTTTAAAAAAGTAAATTCTCTAATCCAGGATAAGTCATCTGATGAACTTGTAAAATATATGTGTCAGAAACATAGTCAAAGTCCAAGATTTGTAAGCATTAGGCAGTACTTGAATTTAGCTGCCATGTGACACCTGCCAAATAAATATGTTGCCACCTCTCAAAAAGCAAGAACTCGCATAGATTTGAAACATCCATGATTGGCCAAATAAAATTTGCATGAGCTCATGGGGTCTCAATGAAAGAAAAGCTGAAAAATCTGGGTTTTCTCATATAGTGTACATGACACATAGGCATATTATTCAATGAAGTAAACCACTATTGTCTTTTTATTACAATATGCTGCCAATCTTTTCATTTATACATTAAGTAAATTGGTAAATTAAGATGCAAAATAACCTTATACTTATTGACATGGAAAATAGAATTAGCATAGAGTTCTGATTTGGGCTGAAGCTGCTTTTGTATGCTTAACACTGATTCTTATGGGAAAGGCATGAATCCACTTCTCACTGTAGTCTGTTCCATCACCAGACATCATGACAAAAATGTTTTGTCTTTGACATGACCCAGTGGCTGATGGAGAAGACTAAATAAGTGAGTTATCAGGTAAAATATTCTCTCACAACTATTCCTTAGGCAATAATAACTGTAGACAGTTGTTCCACTTATTGTTAACCTTGACAAAATACAGCATACAAATTGAGATTAATTTTGTAAAATTATTTTTCTTTCAAAGTGTATGAGAATTATTTTTTGCCAGAAATATTCTTGTATTTCTCTTTCACTCCGTAATAATTACTAAATCATAAAAAACTGAACATAAGGATTTAAAAAGAAATGGTTTGCGTTATCTTCATGTTATATGTAACTGTTCTGAATATTAAGTAGAGTCTAGAATAGACATTGGCAAAAAATGAATATCTCAACAAGAAGTGTGCTGTGATAGAAACACTGGGACATAGAGTAGGCATGCATAAAATGATTAAAGAAATAGCAGGATAATTCATGGATGGACCTCCAAAATTCAAGATGATTAGGGTCTGGTAGTTATCTCTACACTGACTTAGCTCATAACAGCTCAAAAAAGGAAAAGTTGTCAATACCTCCAAAACCAAACCATTAATATTTCATCATCATTGAGTAGACCCCAAACTTTCTCTAGCCATGATGAGCATCTATTATGACTCAAGTTCACCCCAGATATCAAGTCGCTCATATATAGAATTCATTGATGAAGATGCTGAAAAAAATTTGTTTCTGGTACCACTTTAGAAAGTACCTGATTCCTGCCATGATTTACTTCTACAAGAGTCAGATCAGACCAAAAATGAAATACTGCTGCTATACCTGGGCTGGAGCTGCTTAATCCTCATTTACCAGCCTTGACAGTTCAAAATCATTTATGTAGCCTTGTGAGTGATGAATCATTTTCATTTCCTATAGTTCCTTTCCCACAGATGAAATGTCACAAGCCTATCACTACTCTACCTGTATTCCCATGACAAATGTTTTGATGGACTACATTCCTTAGTTCCACCAGATAAGAAATTTTCAGGTAAGGCCCATCATGCCTCATACATAGGGTTGAATCATTTACATTACCTTCATGTTTCATTGTTAAAACGGATGTTCCATTGCAAGAGCTGTTACTTTGTGGAACAAACTCTGAAGAGGATGCTTTTCTGATTGCTTTGTTCTTAACTTCAACTTTGGGATCAATTATTATCTATCTTACATTATGATATGCGTTTGCTCTTATATCCATACAACAACTTTCAGTGGATCTTGGATTAGGTGAACATTTATTAAAAAATATAAAGTAAGTCAGAAAACCTGCTCTTTTACTAGATGCATAAAAAGAAAAACACAACAAAGATGATACAAAGAATGAATACATAGAAGAGTTGAGTGACAAGAGTGGAGAGAAAACTACAATACATAAAGACATGAAAAAACTTAGAGTATTGAAATTTGAGTTAATGTTGGCACTACCCAAGATGGACAGAAACAAAGCAGTAAGATCAGATGGGACTGTAAAATGCTGTCAGTTTGGTATCAATGAGACTGCTGAAATAATAACTGAAATATATGATGGTAGCAAATTACTGGAAGATGTTAGTAGATAGATCTTCATTGCAATGCCAAAGAAGCCAGGTGCAAATAAATGTAGATTCTAATGACTGGAGCTGATTTTTATAGCAAATGGAACTCAGGAATGTCATTTGCCGGAACATCTGCCATGAAAAAATAGCAATAGAGTATCGAAAGGCTAGTGATATAATATTGCTCGCTTCTCACTATTTTGCTGGTTGAGCTACATTCCAGGGTCTACCTAGTCCAGATCTTCACAGCTAGAGCACACCGTGCCTTATACACAGAGTGGACTCATCCTTATTTCCTTCATATTCCATTGGTAAGGAGGTTGTTCCACACAGTTACTTCCCCAGAATTGTTACATTGAGGAACACATTCCTGAAAGGATGCTTCTCTCATCACTACAATTATAACCTCTTAAAGTCTTGGGTCAACTGTTATCTATCCTACATATCCTTATAATATGCACCTCTTACTCTCTTTTTGTATGTCTAGAAACACTCTAATGTCAGTGTCTCTTGGGCCTTGTATTGGGTGAGCAATAGTATAAAAAAAGAAATAACTTCCTGATTAAAAATTATTCTAAAATTTGTACTATTTTGGGTGTTCAAAGTTATATAAGAAAAGAATTGGGGAGAAAAATCAGCCTTCATTTTTGGATCATAAATATTTTAGTGTAATGAAATAGAAATGTAACTGAATTATTTTTCATCATTTTTTAAAGCCAAATTAAATATTTATCAGTTGTTTTTCACTTTATAATCTTAAATGTCTATTTTTTTCTTATGAGAGTGAAATTAACAGCATACCTTTTTTTTGTTCTAATCAGTACCAAGACAAGAGCAGGTCAAGTGCTAAGTTTATTTAAAAGCTAACTTTTTCTGTCTGATATAGTCAGCAGCCGTTTTGAAGGTTGTGAACAAAAAGAGAAACTAATTTAAAAATGAGCATGGAGATATAAAAAAAAACAAAACAAAACATTTTTATAAAATTCTGGAATTCAGCCAAAATGTTTCTTTCATCATCTAAGAATACTTTTTATTTATTTATTTTTTTTAAAAGAAATAGTAAACCATTTTCATAATTCTGGTTCTTTTCCAAAGAGTTTATTCATTTTAAAGACTCTTATAATAGCCCCATAGACATGATCCTTCATCTTCACAAAATACTAAAGAAAAAAAAATAGCAAATATAGTCAAAAATATTTCCTGTCAAATGCATTATTTCTGCATTTCATTTTAACAATATTAGCAAATTTTGATAAAAATGGAATATAGGAAAAGTTCGCAAAACATACAAATATGGAAGGGATCAATGTTTCATATTTTTTTATTTTCAGAATTGCTGTCATTAACAAATGTTACACGTGTGTAGATCTGTGTGTATGTATTTATGCATATTTTTTGAGATATTTCAGTTTTGTGATCTTTGTTCATTTGGAAAGGTTTTGAAATAATTTTAGAATGACTGCTTTAAAAAAGAAGCAGCAGCATGAATTACAATATATGGATATAATTTGTGGATGGTAAACCTCTAGATAAATATATGCTTGGGTACATTCATATACATGCATGTAACAATATATTTATATAAAATACAGAAATATGTGCATATATTAATACAGATTTATATTACTAAAGTATTTCTACTGCATTATAGAAATGAAAATTGTTGACTTATGTAAAATGCTTAATTTTTATTCAATATTCTTGCATAAAAATAACTAAAATATATTAAAAATAATGCACTAAAAAGATGGAGCAAATGTGAAAGTGAGGAGAGAATATGATAAAAAAACACTGGTGATCATTCTTGTTGGTTGCAGCATACTTGAGGGAATGGATGTTGAATGATGGATATCCTGCTGTCAATTTATAGAAATTTTTACTTTGCTTTTTATCCTGTTCAGTCTGTGTATATAACTGTGGAATGAACTCTACCTGGTTTAAGCACTGGAAAATACTTGGCACTTTTAAGAAACAGGTAAATTGATAAAAAAGTATATCATGAGTTATTGATGTAGGTGATGATATCACAGACAGGATTAATTAAATGCCTTGAAGCATTTCATACATTCTCATGATTACTTATATAGTAACATAGCAAATGTTTAAATATATATAAAATAAGAAGATGCTAAAATTTCTGTAGTATATTTAGTGCATGAATAGTAATGGTGAGGTTAGCTGTTTCCTTATAAGGAAACATTTGGCATTCATTGACCAAATGGTTAGTGTTGTTGGTTGAAATTTTTAAATCTTTCTCTTAAAACAGTTTTTCAGGTACACATCATTATTACTGTTTTTGTATTGATGGGGGTTTTCCTTCTTAACCTTTTATTTAAAGTAGTATAGAAAGTCATTCTCTTGATTGTCAATATTTTCTCTTTGAGTTACAGGTGCTATCCTATTTAGTTATTGCTGCTGTTAAAAGTTTTCAAGTGACATATATACAAAAGTGTTATTTGCTAAAATTCTTTGTGTGGAGTTCTGTAGCATCAGTCTTCAAGATCTGATGAAGGAATGTCCTCTTCAAGACCCTTGAATAGATAGTGGTATATAAATTAAGAAATCTTAGCTATATATTGCTAGAAAACTTGTAAATAATCATTTCAGAAATGGCCATTTGGGGTACATTAAGCTTTTAACAAGCATTTCCAGGATTACTGCAACATCACATTGAAACACTGGTTCTTGTATGATCAATGACATTAAAATGTTGAACCTGGTCAGTACCTAGATGGGTGACTGCTTGGGAATACTAGATATCATAAACTTGCTTGTGCATGTGGTGTCATGGATAATGGCTTAGAATTGTTAATTGGAGAACTGAATTGCAATTCCAGTTGTGTTTGTTATATTCACTTACATGCAATGAGCCTTGGGAAAGGTATGAATCCATCTTTTCTCTCCCTAGCTATGTTAATTAGTGAGACTTGTATCACTAAATCATTATTATCTAAAAAAAAAAACAACAAATTCTTACAATGTAAATATATTTTCTGGCTTTAAATAATTTGCAAAGTGTTGATAAGCCATAGAAAATGAATTGATCAAATCGAGCGTTTCTAGTCATCCACTTTTGGTAGGTGTTATTTTTCTCCCAAATTATGAATGGCAGTTATAGAGTAATGATTGAATGGAAATCATCAAAAAAAATATTTGTGTTTAAAAGTGAAATATATTTTATTGAGTGAATTTAGCCAATTTTGACTGAAAATCTTTCTGAGCACGTTATATGTTGGATACTGAAAATCAATATGATTTAACTTTTTATTCATTTGCTTATATTAAAATAAACAACACAATTTATTAGCTCGACCACATGGTATTTGGTAGACAGAGCAAAAGAAAGTGAGCTGAGAATTTTCAGAAATATTTTAACCAGTTGAAAGTGTGTAATAATCTGAACATGAGATATTATAAATTAGGAAATCCAACTGTTGGTTAGGTTGGCAAATTCAAAGATGTTTTAAGTCACCAGTAATAACAATCTGAGAGAAGTAGCAGAAATTTTTCCATACTGTTATAATACAGAAAGGCTGTTAAACATTGGAAATTTGCCTATCACAGCAGCAGCTTCTGAAAATTAATTCTCATATCCCTTACTCAGTTACACCTCTATGAACAATAAATTTTGCTTTGTTATTGACATAAGTTATATGCACTGAAACTCAGAAGACCAACTCCATGATATGGCAAGCTAAATTCATTGTGTAAATGACAAAACTTATTACATTAAAATAATCAAACATCTTTTTTGTGTCAATAATAGATGTACATCATCAATAATTGATATCATGATGTATTTAGGAGGGTGAACTGGCATTGTTGCAGGACAGGATTTGATGGCAAGGCATCAAATTATGTATTAGAACTATAGTTTTGCAATTGTGAATAGCAGACACAGAAATAAAACTGCAGAAACTCCTTGACAAGGTAATAAAGAAAAGTAAGAAGGAAGAACTAACCATCAATTGTAAAAAGAGAGAATGGATGGTCATCAGCAAGAGAGACAAAAGTCCAAGATGCGAGGTATTAATTTGAGACATTAAAATCAAGCAAGTACAGAACTATTTGAGAAGTATAAAATGTGGCACATAAATCTGAAGGAAGATTTAAGTAGAGAAAGGTGTCTTGTAAAAGCTAAATGAAGTATGAAGTGGACTTTCACCTTTTCTCTTAAATGAGGCACTTTATATCTTTGGCATATCTGAATTGACAGCATCACTACTATTGCTTTCTGGGTGCTTTGTTAACTTTCTGAGAGTGAGCCTTGATAACTAAAATTACAAAAAAGAAACCTGGATAATTTGGGTACTATAAGTCAAAACATTATTTTTGGTTATTGTAAGTTTTGAAAGTATTGTTATGTATTGACTGTGCAGCATATAGAATCAAAAATAATAAAAATGTTTGTATAATTTTCTTTTTTATCTCCATCCAATTCAAGCCCTAGTACCACTCAAGGAAGAGGGTTACTGAATGTAGATAATGGTTGATCCAGGAATTGAAATAGTTCAGATTGTAGTGATTGGGGAAGTTTCTATTTCACAAAATAGCATTTCTTTGAAAGAAGCTGTCTGAATAGAATTTCTTTCTTAGCAATAGCATAAGAAGGGATTGAAGATGATTCAATCCTGTATACCTGACATAGCTGGTCTAAGCTGTAAAGGTCTAAACTGGTGAAAATAAGGAATGTTACTTGTCAGAATATTTGCCATGGAAATAGCACTAGAGTAGAGAGATACTTGCAGTGTTTTATCTGTGAGAAAGGGATTGTATAGTGGTAAATAATTAATCACTCACAAGACTTCATAGACACTTTTGAACTCTGTCAAGTTAGGAAAGAGAGAAATGAGTAGCTCTAGACTAGATTTTGCAGCAATACTCCATTTTTGGCCTGATCTGATTCTTGTAAATATAGAGAATAGCAGGAGGAGTTAGATACTTTCTAATGTGGTACCATTTTTTTCAGCCTCTTTAGTCATGTTTCATATATACAAGTTCTACTTACCTACAATGAACTTGATTCCCAATAGACATTCAACAGAAGAAAATTCAGAACCTGCCTGATTAAGATGAAACATTACTAGTTTGGTTTTAATGGTAGTGAATGTTATATTTTTTCCCATTGAGTTGTTAAGGCTAGGTCAAAGGAGAGATCATTTACCAGGTTCTGATCATCTTGATGTTTTGGAGATGCACCCATAAGCTGGTATCCTTTGCATAAATATTTACTAATGATCTGATAACGTTCTTGGGCAGATCACTATTGTTATTTGGTTCTGGTTTGAATAGAGATGCAACTTTAATCAATAGTATTGGCTTTCATAATAAATTTACTTCAATTTAGAAAATCACAATTTTATCTTCATGACAATTTCTTTCACAAGAGCATATTATACATTTTTATATTATGCACAAATTGCTTTATCATCTTAATTACCTTTTATTGTTTGGAATTATTTCACTGTAACTCCTCGCTTTTTTTTCTTTGAATCACTATTTTCATAACATTTTTAAAAATATGAATATTCTGCAGCCTTTTTAATTAAAAAAAAAATGCTATTTTACTGATTTGTTGGTTATATGATCTTTCTAATATTTAGTGGAAGATTTTAGTTTAATAATCATAATCTCATATGTGGGAAGTTATCATGGAGATTATCTCTGGTTTAATTCTTTATATCAGATAAATGTTCAAAGACTTGACTATTATAGATATTTGCAAAAATATAAGATACAAAAGAAACCCAAAGACTGTCTACTGATAGACTTTACTTGAAATTGCTAATACTTAAAAAAGAATGATAAATTAAAGTTCTCTTCTGGAATCTGGAAAAAAGAGGAGATGAATGCAATTAAGCTGCAAAAATGTTTTGCTTCATATGATAAACCTGAAATGGAATATTAAATACTGTCCAGTTCTATTTATGATTTGAAAACTCAGGTAAAAAAAGATTTGTTACAAGAAGAGTTGCAACAGTTAAGTGATTCTGAAATTATTATATAAAAAAGAACTAAATTAATCCATTGTTAGAAATAATTCCAGAAGGATGAACATTTTTTCTTTTTCTTTATTTTAGGAGAATAACTAAAATAATGTGTTTGATGTGGGCTTGTTGGCATTTCTCTGAATAGAAACATGAAAACATGAATGAACCTACTGTATATGACATTTAATCAATCACAAAATATTACATCAGCATTCAGAATCACCAGACCAGAAAAAAAAGTTAAATACATTATTTGAAAACTCTTACAGATTTTACACTTTTTTCATTGAGATGACTCTGAGCTAATCAGCATTAAGTAAGAGTCAAAAAGTAAATACATTTTTTTATTTCCATTTTTATTGAAATTGCTTACATAATGTTGTAAACACAATTTTTATTTGCCATTACCAATATCCAGAGGGGAAAAAGAAGAGTAAAACAGTTGATTTTAGGTTTTTATAAAGAGTAAAAAAATTTTTTCAGATTGCAGTTTCCTTGATGTAATATTGCCAATAATTTTTTTCTTATAGATTTATTAGTAGTAAGAATCCATTTAGTCATTGTCAGTAATGTTTTTGTTTTTAATGTTTCTTTATGATTCACACTTTTAAAGACACAATACTATACTATTATACAATACAGCATAAATATTTTATAATAATTACTTGCTTTTGTATGCATGCATGTGCACACACATATTTAAAAATAGACAATATGTAGACTTTCATTTATTCATTAGATGTATACTAAATAGCATGTGTAGTTATAGTAGATGTGAATGTATAAAAGATGATCTTTCTTACCTAAAATTAATTAAAAATAAATTATTATTCATGAAGATAGTGCAAATATATATATATATATATATATATAGAGAGAGAGAGAGAGAGAGAGAGATACACACATACACATTTGTCCATATCTAAGTTATATATATTGTGTATTTAGGCAACAATCCCTCATTTATACATGTTTTATTAAAGATGGCAGACAAGGTACTGCAATTAAGCTATTTATCTAATTTTTCTTGTGTTTGAACAAGTGTTTTCTTTTCTGAACACAGAGTGTGTAGAAACTGGCCTTATGTTCTGAAATTCCAAGTGCTTTCAGCTATACTTTTAAAAATTATGAAGGATGATTTTATTTTTACTTTCTGACTAGATGTATGGGTTGTGTGTATATTTCTAGAGTTATATGGATGTTTTATTTTTCAAACACAGTCAGCACATTGTGGCTGTGTTCATAGTTGCTTAGTGTTGACATTTCTTTTTTTATTAATGCTTTCCACTAATTTTAATGTTTTTTTTACATGTCGATGCTTGTATTTTCTACTAGTATGTTTTGGATGGACTCTGGTAAGTTTGTGTGTGTGTTTTAAATGGATTCTGCTGGAGCTGTGGTTAGATAGGTGTAATGTAAGGCTTCTGGATAGGCATGTAGTAGTGTGACTTATGTAATTATTTATGAATTCAGTTTGATCAGGAACAAGGTTCCTTAAGGGGCATTTGAACTTATAAATAATGTTCGTTCTTTGTAGTTTTGATTTTGTGTGTGTGCTGTTATTTTTGAGGATAAGGTTAGCTGTTTTGAATTTTTTGTAGTAGATAATTTAATTTTTTTGTTTGTGTCAACTGGCGTAGTGTATTTCTTTTGATATTTCTAAATGAAGATTCATCTTGTTTATTGTTCACGTGCATTTGGCATTTATTATTTTTGTTTGTGTTCATGTGGTGGTTAGGAAAACCATTGTTAAATAGTGTCTGTTTTGCATTGTTGAGTTCTTTAAAGAAAAGAGGATGAATCCTCATGTGCTCAGAAAATAAAACATCCATATAACTCTAGAAACATACACACAACCCATACATCTAGTTAGAAAGTAAAAATAAAATCATCCTTGATAATGACTAAAAGTATAGCTGAAAGCACTGGAATTACAGAATATTTGGACAGTTTCTACAAACACAATAAAAATTAAATAAAAAGCTTAATTGTAGTACTTTGTTGTCTTTAATGAAACACACACACACACACACACACATATATATATATATATATATATATATATATATATATATACTTTTAAAAATCAATATATTATTTATTTTTTGTTGGGAATCATAATTTTTTAATATTTCAGAATAAACTCTGATTTCAAATGATATTATTTATCAATTTAATAACCTTTGGCAACATTGTTAACTTCATTTTTTGTTGAAGCATTGTCAGTCATTATTAATTTAGATTGGTAATTTTTTAATTTCAATATTTTAATTGCTTTTATTGCAAGTTTAAGGCATGTTGGGCTAAAAATGTAACTAAAGAATTAAGATGAAATAAAATTACTATTGTATATTAATCTGAACTTTTTAAAATTTGTAGTACTTTCTGTGACATCTTTTTTAAAATATATTTTTATGAATATATATTTAATTTAATTTTTCTTTATAAGTTTGAAAGTTTGATTGTTCAAATGCAATCTATCCAAATGTTCAACTTCCATATATTAATAATAAAATAGTTTCAGTTAGATTATTAAAAACACAAAAGAAAATTGTAGTGAACATGTATGAGAAGGTGCTGAAAATTTTTCAGCCCAACAGATATGGGATTAAAAAAATCTAAAATTTGGTCATATTTTGGGAAGTGGGTCATGGTGAGATCTTTTAACTACACCTTTGGATATTTGTGCATGAAAGATAATCTACTGGCAAAATTTCTGCTATATAATTTTAGTGACATCCATATTATAAATTAACAGCTTTATTTTTTTGTATTTTATAAATAAAAACTTTGTTGAATGAACTGTAATCATTTTAGTTTATTAATTTTTCTCTGCTAAATTTTTACAAATGAGTAATATTTCTTAAATAAAAAAAATAGTTACTTCTAAAATATATTATTAATTCATTGCATGAAATTGTTGCAGATGGGTGCTACTTTCTAATGGGTGATGTTTCATTAAAAATAAATGAATTCAGCATGTGGAGGAGTTTTATATATATTTATATAAAGAATAGCATAACTCAGAAGAAAAAGCTTAAAATATATTTGTTTATTTGTGTACATGACAGGTGGTAGGGTTGAAATTAAGTAGTCAGCTGCCTGTGTGGTGTTTCCCTTTTGTTGTCATTAATACATCTTTGAGTTAAAAAATATAGAGCAAGTTTATGTCATTTCCTCTTACAGTTCTGAAGAGAATATCACCAAGCAGATTTAAGTTAAATTCATTAGCAAACAAGGTCAGGTAATCCCACAAAATCTTTAATACTTAAGCATTTGTAATTGATAAACAGCTCATTAATCATATATTTATCTTAGTTTTATTGAGAAAGTAAAATATACGTAAGAAGCATCAGTTTTCATAAAATATACTTGATTATCACATATGTTATTTAAAAACTTGATTTGGGGTCAGTTTCAGAAATAATAATTATAAAATGCAAAGAGTTTTCATTTTTGTGAGTTAGATATACTGATTTTCATTTCTGTAGTACATCATGATTTTGCTACTATTTTCATGGAATCAGGCCAGTAGATATATTGTTTATTGGTTAATTTCAGTTACTATTGTTAATAATTTTTATTTGTCTTCAGGTTCCTCTGATTTCTTTTTTATTTGCCAAAAAATTTTGAATGAAGTAATTTTTTTCTGTCTGAATGTAAGGAAACTAACTAGCTAACAAAATGGCAATTTTGGAGAAAATATCACTAGGTAGAATTGATAAAGTTTTGATAAAAGTTGACAAATACAAAATAAAAAAAGCAAAGTTTTTTATGTTTTTACAGGTAACAGATGAATTTATTTCTGTAGATTAATACCCACTGTAAAATCTGGAATTAATTCTGAAATAGAAATCAGGTATTATAGCTTTATAAAAATCTGTTATTACATAAGAAACCTAGAAAATGAATTCGGCAACCTTTGTTTCATTTACCTTTTTTCTTTATTTTTCATAATTTAAAATATTTAAATATTTTCATACATCTTTTTATATAATTAAATTGAAAATAAGCATAAAGATAGCTTAAATATGTTTTGTTTTATCCATTTGGCATGCATATTCATGCAACCTTTTGCCATCACTTGAGTTTTAAATATTGTCTACATGTTAGGAAAAGTAATGAAAAAGCAGAAAAATTTTTGTGCGACACAATTCTTCCTTTAGGACACTAAAGTGATGTTTACATTGATATGCCTACACATGGGCATGGAGGAGAGGGGATGCTGAAATTTTGGACTTTTGAATTTAAATTATTTTTTCTCACATAAATATTATTTTCCACTTTGTCTTTGATTTTTCCAACATTGTTCTGCTATATAAAAATTTATCTTTTTTCCCATATTTTAGCAATATAAGATCAGAGATTATATAAAATTGAACCAGGAACTTTCCACAAATATTTAAAAATGTAGAAATGTCAACTGGTTAAAAAACAAAAGTTGAAAAAAATACTGGATTGATGGAATTTGGCAATTCCCAACATCATTCGGCTTCAGTTAATATACCCTCCCCCTGTTTCCAATGTTGGCATCACCAAGCCTTTCTTCATCTGATATTAAAATCACCCACCAGTTGACTTTCACCTGTCATTGGTATGTTGAAATGAACACTTTTACTGTTTACATATTTTATATTTTTTGTAATTTTCTTGTATCTAACTTGTTTCTAATTTGTTTCTTTGTTTTTCATTTTTTTTGGTTTTTATCATTTTTCTATGCCATCTTATTCCTGAATATTTTTTCCTTCTCTAGCTTCATTGATTTAATTTTATCTTAATACTTGCCTCAGTTTGTTGTGTGTGTGTGTGTGTGTGTGTGTGTGTGCATGTGTATTTATATATATATAAAATGTCTGCGAATATGTAGAAACACCTGCATAAGGTGCTAGTAGATTTTTTAGTGTTACTTCTCAATATTACATTTTAATGTGATTCCATACTGAGTAGGTAACTGAATGGGGAAAATTTGGCTTGACAGTTTTTCCAACAAAGTGGATGCTGACCAACTCTCCAAATTATCTGAATATTCATTTCTCAAAATAACTGAAAATCAGAACCAGGACTGTTTGTTTTTTGTACTTGTTTGTTTTTGTTTTTTATGTTTGTTTTTCTTGTTTCGTTTGTTTGCTTGCTTGCTTGTTTTTTTTTTTTTAATAGGAGTAGATAGACTTTCCTATCACCCAGTCAATATTCCCCCCCCTGTTTGCTGTTCCTAACTAGTACTTAGAACCCAAAATCTAGTGTAACATCTTGAGAGGCTGCTCTGATCAACAGTTACATAATATTAGTGTTCTTGCTGTGTTATGTCTGTGCCAGTTCCCTTCCTGCATATTACATTAGACGACTGACTGCTACTACTACCCTAAGCCTTTCCTTACCAAAACAACACATGACATGACTATAAGATGCCAAAAATATAAATCTAAACCAACTCAACAAAAATCACCTAAACCCCTTCAACCTTTCTTTCTCCAACATTCATGCTATTTGTACCAACTTCTGCAGTATGGAATTGTTCATCTTTGAAAAGTCTCCAGACATCCTCAATGTCTGTGAAACTAAACTCCTCAATCACCTCCTCCTGATTTCTCAATTCCTGGCTATCTTCCTCTCCTTAAGGAGGACTCTAATGTCCACATGCATGGTCTGGGTGTTTTTCCATGCACATCTACTGGCTAGGGAACTCTCTCTTGAATCTCCAAACCACTCTTAGATGTGTCTCCATCTGTTTCTACTTGGCCAGTTATCTCTTCTTTCTCTACTGTTCCCCTTTCTCTCATGGCTGTTGCATGCTAGATAGTACTTCTGATAATATAGACAAGGCTATATCCTGATATCCATCTGTGTTTTGTGATTTAATGCCCACCATGCCAGGTGGCTTAAACACTCTGTCACTGACCCTGCTGGTATCAGACTCTTAACTTTTCAATCTCTCACATGTGGTGGACTTCCCCATAATTTTCCCCAGTAACCCTGATATACACACTTCTCTTATAGATCTCATTTTTACTTCTATCCTAGACTCAGTTTTTAATCATCATTCAAAAATGCCATCTGTGGTCTCCTCCTGGGTGAAAGCTAGCATTGATGCTCTCATTCCAGCAAGGAAATACCAAGTTAAACCGCATTCATTTCCTTGGTTCTCACCTGCATGCTCAGCTATTATAGCCCACAGGAATCACTTCTTCTGACTGTACAAGAAAAACATATTTGATTGCAACAGATATCTCTTTGTCTCTGTGAAGTTACTGTTTGCTGATAGAATGAAACAACATATAGCATCTTGCAAGTTTGGTTCTAGATATTATTGGTGGCTCTGTAAGAGTCTGCTGAACAATAGCAAGTCTTCAATTCCTCCTTTATTCAATCAATTCAAAGTCCTGACATCTACAGCAAATAAAGTTGAATATTTTGTTCAGAAATTCTCTTCCAAGTCAATACTTGACTCATTTGGGGTACCCACACTTGATTTCCCCCTAGAACAGAGGCCCTGATGTGTGATATGTGCATGTCATCAGTTGCAAAGTAGGCATTTATGCTGATGGCACTACCATTTACTTCTGTCTCAACAGCAAATCTGTCAGAGTTGACAAAGTTAACCTAGCCACTGCTCTTGAAAAGGACCTCCAATCAGTGGTTAAATGGCGTGTAAATTTTAATGTCTCCCAAATTTAACTGCTCTCATTTAACCATCATAGAGAAACTTCCCTGCCCACCATCAGTGTCGCTGATGCCAGACTCATGGAGAGCAACACACTGTGCTTTCTTGGCCTCACATCTTTTACAGACTTGAAGTGGAATGACTACATTAAATCAATAGCTGCATCTACTGCAAGGAAAGTTAGGTCACTGAGTCATGCCAGAAGGATTTTCTTGTCAGTCCATCTTGCACATTTATATTAATCTGTGCATTGAATACTGTTGCCATATCTGGTCTGGAACTCCTGTTATTCATTTTGAGATTCTTGAGAAAATCCAAAGAAGGATCTGCAATGTAATAGATCCTGCCTTAGCATCTCAACTTCAGCCACTTTCTCATTAACATGTGGCTTCACCCTGTCTTTTCTACAAATATTTTCATGGCTACTGCTCTGATGAGCTTTTTTCCCCAGGTGCCTGGACTATGTGAGTTTAAGCTTGCTACTAGATTGGCAATCTAGCTCCCACCCTTTTACTGTTGAATTAGGTAAATATAACCACCACTTCTACTCCAACAGTTTTTTCTTACAATTCCTGTTATCTTTTATCTTTTTGAACCCCATTCAGCTTTTATCCTTTCCTCAGCCCCCACCTATACCCAGTCTTTTCTCTCACCTTCACTCTCTGTAATCTCCTTTGTACTAATGGCATTCCTGCCTTTTTGGGGTGAAATGATAAAAAAAAATTAATTTTACAAATCACCAAACATATGAGCAACAATAATGTTTTGGAGAAAATGGAAACAAAAAGGTAACTATACTTAACATCAGAAAGTGGTAGTTGAAATTTTTTGGACATCTAATGTGTAGAGAAAACATTTTTGTTGGCCAGTTATAAAGTTTGCTTTAGATATAATATCTATAGAAGAATCTAATATTGGTAAATTTTAAATAATTTTCATATAATCTGGTCTATACCAAATTGTCCTGCAGTCTTTTTGCTAATTTTCAATGCTGTGTTGATTTGATATTGCCATTGATCAAAGAACATTATCTGAAATCAATTGATGAAAATTTGCTTTTATTTTAGAGAACACTATCATAGTTGTTTTGTTGTGGTGCTGCATCTGATCTCAAATGACTTTTTTATGATGTTCTGGACTTGTTATACATGTAGTTTTGTCTTTTCCATAAATCTGTTTAGGTTGTAATTGATTAAATACAGAGCCTGTTACTTGAAGATATGATATTTTATTCCTTGCTTTACTCCACTCTGCCACTCTTATCATCCATTTTAAAATGGAACACCTGCCCTATTTGATTCAATTATTCCATTCTCATTTAACATTGGTATTGCACTTATTTTCTTTCCTTTGTCATCTCAAGACAGTTGAATTTCTCTCTCTCTCAAAGCACTTTCTTCTCTCCATTTTCCCTTTCTCTCTCTGTCTCTCTGCCTCTTTCTTTTACTCTAAGATTGATCCTAGTTGGCAAGTGCAGCATTTGACTCTTTCTTGGCTTTGGTGTGTTGTTATATTTAATGGATTGTTCATTGACCTTTGCTTATTCACTCTATTGTCAGTCTTCAAAGTTCCCAGCTGTTTTCATCTTTTGGCCAATGTAGACTTTTGAATAATGAGCTGTATTGAATACTAGAAAAAGGCAAAAGATAATGCATTTGACCCCAAGTGCCATGATGCAAATATCATCACACTCCTGAGGAAATATTTTAATAATATTCATCATATATGGGCAGTTGTCTGAAATAGGATGAGACCAGTGAACCCTACTCCCTGAATCTTTTCATTATACACTTTTATAAAACTTATATAGCTGAGAATACCATAGACTGAACATGTGAGCAACAAAGTTTTAGAGAAAATTATAATGAAAAGGACACTTATATTTAACATCAGAAAGAGATAGTTGAAATTTCTAGGGCACAGAATTAGAAAAGTGGGCTTAAAAATGTTGACTCTTACAGGACATATTGAAGGCAAGAAGGTCTGAGGAAAGCAGCACATAACCTACCAAATAAACTTCTGTAAATAGTTGGCAGAACACTGATTAGGAGAGATAGCAAATAGAAAATGATTACTAGGAGTTAACAAGAACAGAAAACTGTTGAGAGCTATGATCACCAACATTCTGAAGAGACATGCCACATAGAAGAAAAAAAATAAAGCTAGACAAATGAATAATCATAACTGAAATGGAAAATGATAATATCAACATTTAGGCAAATTGACAACCTTGCCTTTCTAATACATTTTAGACTTAAGACTTGTAAAACTTGCAATATCCTCTTGTGTGGCATGTTCGTTCAGGATGTTGGCAATTATGGCTCACCACAATTACCTGTCCTTTGTAGCTCTTAATAAATTTTGTCTTATTATTATCACTCCTAAATCTCTGTGCTACTATCAATTTACTAAAGCTGGCTAGATACATTATACATTGTTTCCCTCTTGCTTTCAATCAGTCCTGTGAGTATAAAATTTTCCAATCCCTCTTTCTTCATGATGTGCCATAGAAATATTGTTTCTTCCTGATTTTAAGTGTCCTTTTTGTTTCTATTTTTATTAAAACTGTGTTGTGTTCACATATTTTGTCCATGGTATTACCAGCATCATTCTGTAGAACATAATTTTGTCCAGCATTCGCTCCCATAGAGGAAGACTAATAGTTTTGTACAATTTTCTTTGTTTCTAATGAAATTTTTCTGTTTCTTAATAGTTTGCTTAGCTTTTGAAAGGCTTCTTTCACTATTTCAGTGTCACTTTGTCTGTCCTCAGTTAAAACACTTCCCAAATGTTTAAATTGTTGTACATTTTTGATTTTGGTATCTTTAATTTGTATGTTGTGTTCTTTCTATTAACAACCATGTATTCTGGCTTTCTAAAAATAGGAGGACTGATATTACATAACAGTTCAGTATTCTTTTCTTTGTTTCTAATGAAATTTTCCTGATTCTTAATACTTTGCTTAGCTTTTGGAAGGCACCTTTTGCTATAAAAAGAAAATTTCTGATATCAGTATTCAGAATAGGATCGTCTTTTGGGTCAGTATAATTATGGGTTGCTATTGAGAGACATTTATTTAACTGACTCAAGTTGTCATTGGCAATGTTGTTTTTATTTGCCATGCACATTCTGAACATTTTGATAAACAGTCTTAAACTTATTAAACTATTCAAGGAAAAATATTATACCTTGATATTTCTATTTGTTTCCCAATTCCTCAGGATATATTCAACTCATGATTATTAAAAATATTTTGAACATGTATTTTACAGCCCAATTTTCAAAATTTGCTGAGAGCATTTATTCAAATTTTTATTATTTACGTCTTGTCTTGTCTTCTAGTATTATGATAATTCCAAAAAAGCTTCTTTTTCAAATTCTCCAGATTAAGCAAAGCAGATATTTTGCTTTTACAAAATTTTAGTTTTACTTTTTAAAATTTCCCAGTTACTTGAAGCACAAAATAAATATTTCATGATCAACTGCTTTATTGTCATTTTAAACATTCCAAAAGTAGTTTTGAAAACTCTTTTTAAGATTTATTCAAATTAACAGTATATGTAAAAGAAAATCTTACTAGTTTGACTAAATCATAGAATTAATAGCACATGCATAATTTGAGTGAAATGTATGCCATGGAGTTTTAGGAAACACTAAGTTATTAATTATAACAGCAAATGATTCAGCATCACCTTCTCTATTTCTTTTAAGTTAAAGAAGTAGTTGTCAAATTAAAAACTGAAATATTCTAATTGAATTTCCATTTGAGGCCATTTAACAAAATATTTAGAGTTTAAAATAGATCTTGGGAAGATTTGCTTATTATCATGGCTGTAAAACTTCTCAAAAACAATGTGTTAGAATGCTATTTAAGAAATCTTTGAAAAGGATAATAAAATTAAATGTGTACAGATTGAAGTCATATAGTTTACTCTTTATTGACTTTAGTAGATGTTTTTAAAGCAAAAAATAAAATATAGTATGAAATCCTTTGAGATTTACTATGTCTGAGAAGTAAGATACAAATTTTTACTTATCTAACATGTTTGTTACAAAAATAAAAATATTGTGCATATATTATTTTTCCATGTTATTACAACTGAGATTGATTCACTTGTTTCATTGGTAGATTTATGCATAAGTAGCCTCCTGAAAGATTGTGTTACCAAGCAACTGGGATCAACATTGCATCTCTGCAGCTACAGTGTCATCTGTGTGGAATCAGTTCTTGCATTAATTGTTTGAATAACCTAAACTGATCAAAATCAGAAATGTGCAGTGGATGGGGTAAAACATCCCAATTATATTTATGGAGCCAGTCTTTTGTTAGGTTGTTGGTGTTTAGTGTTATTACCATGCAGTAGGAATGACACCCTTATGCAAATGTTCTTCTGTCTTTTGATGAACAGATTTCTTCAGTTTGTTCATTATTTCACTTTTTGTATAGTCACCATCAATTGAATAGTTGCACTCTCCAAACTCCATGCTTTCAATGTCTATTGGGTCTCAAGTAGAACTTTCATGAATCCATTGTTAAAGATGCTGGGAAAATGGTGGGTTCATTCTATTGTTTAAAGAAATACATGACTCCTGTCTTTTTATTTTTACTAGTCAGAATAAACCTTAAATGGAGTATTGCTGCAATATCTAGCCTATAGCTGCTCAATCCTTACTTCTAACCTTGATAGATTTTTAAAAAAATTATGTGGTCTTGTGAAGAAAGTGTTATTGGTGTTATTAGCATGCACTATGAATGACACCCTTATGCAAATGTTCTTCTGTCTTTTTGCGTAAAAAACATTTTATGACAAATTAAAAACTTGGTTATATATTATAAATGCATGTGCATTTTAAATCTTCCACTGAAAATATGATTTCAACTGTGTATTGAGTCTCAGTTTTAAAAAATTAGCTCTGAGAACTTTTGCACACATCTCTTATATATTAAAATTGTACAGATTATCTTTATTAATGCATAAATGCTTTTAGAAGTAGACACTTTATAGTTGATTGTAGATAAGTAGAAAATAAAGATGTATGTTGATTGTTAAATCAGTAGACCACTTGTCTATTTGTCAACTTTTGGTTTGGAAAGAAATCTGTTTCTTGCATTTTGCTTATTCATTGAAGGAAATATGAAACAATTCTTTTGTGATCAAAGTCAATCTGTGTCATGTGGAAGTTTGTCATGGTTTTGATGATTTGAGTTAACAAAAATATGAAGATAAATTCTTCTTTAAGTGCTCTTTTTTAAGATGTCAGATATGTTTTTTTTATGTTGACCTCACTGAATTAGTAAGAAATCAAGTAAAAATATGAACAGTATAATTTAAGCCCTAATCATTCTTATTTGGTAATGCAATTGAAACACTTCATGTTAACACTTTTTAAATATGTGATTTTAGATTTCACTGATGAAAGGTTGAAAAGTTTCAAGTAGTAGAAATGGTTTATCAGCTTTTTAATGATAGACTGATAAATTGCACAGTTGATGATGGGTTTCAAGCTGGTTGCTTGCTATATGGTTTCTAGTTGATTATCTGGAGGTAAATAATAATTTTCAAAATGGACATTTATCATAACTGACTATAAATAACAGTTGATCATAATTAACAATTATTAACTGAATACAAGACACTTGCCCATAAAAGAGAGGGGATTATTGCTCCAGATGACCAAGACTATTAGGTTGAATCATAATTTCAGTTTTAGATTATCAACTTTATTCTTAAAAGAAAATAAAGTACAATTCCATTTAATTCAATTATATATTCATTATTATTTGCAGTGATGTGTTAGTACTTATCAGTAGCTCTTTGATATCTTTTAAATAAAATTCTATAGGTTTTGACATGAAAAAGTTTTGAATTCATGAATTTGGTTCTCAGAAAAAGATTTTTCTGCAAAAAGTTTTTTTTGTGGTAATTGAAACAGTAATTGGTTCATGGTCAAGAAAATATAGAATGTTGAGTAGAACAGACAAAGTTCCAAATTTTTTCCTGTGTACTTTCTGTACACAGCCTTTCACTATCATAGAGGAGAACAACATTCTTCTCTAATCCATTGTGTACACTGCCATGCAAAAACTATGCAACTGATTCAAAAAAATGTAAATTACTTATATATAATTGAGGAAAGAGTCTATCAAGCTCTATATAAAAATGGTGAAGCTTGGGCTGTAGCTTTGGGCATCTCAAAAACTTTTGACCAGGTTTGGCATATAGGTCCTCTCCACATGTGGAAAAGTTAAGGTGTCTCTGGACAAATTTTTGAATTGATCCAATCCTTCCTATCAAATCATAAAATGAAAGTAATCCTGAATGGCCACACTTTCAGTTCCTTTTGTACTAATGCAGGTGTCCCATGGGGCTCCATCCTTGTTCCTACTTTGATTTTGATTTTCATTGTAGACCTTCCGATGATATCAGCTCTCTACTTGGTATCTACACTGATGACGCAGTCATTTACACCTGTCTCAATAGTAAGTCTAATAAGTTTGATAAGGTCAAAATAGCAACTAATATCCAAAATGACCTTCAGTCTGTTGTTAACTGGGGCTTGATATTTTTAGCACATAAACTGTTCTCTTTTAACAATCTCTCTGCCTTTCCTTAGTAAGGGTGATGCTGACCTCCAGATTTTTGACTCATTACACCTTCTTGGGCTAAAGTTCTCATCTGACATGAAGTAGGAAGACTATATTGAATCTCTTGCTAGGTCAGCTGCTAAAATTGTCGGTTCACAGTATCATACTACAGTATTTTTATCTCCAGAATCTATCTTGCATATCTATGTCTCCAGGCTTAGAATTTTGCTGCCACATATGGTCCTATGCTCTTGCTATTTATCTAGAACTCTTTGATAAAATTCAAAGAAGGATCAGCAATATTATTGGCCCTGATCTGGTTTCTCAGCTTCAGTCATTTTCCCACTGCCATAAGGTTGCCTCTCTGTGCCTTTTCTTTAATACTTTCATGCTAACTGTTCAGATGAGCTCTTTGCTATGGTGCCTAAACTCTTTGAATTTAAGCACAGTACTAGACTGGTAATGAGGTTTCCTCAATTTACAGTTGAGTTAGCTAGATGCAACCATAAATTCTGGGCTAACAGTTTCTTTTCTTGGACTTCTCACTTTTGGAACTACCTTTCAGCTCCATGATTTCCAGCCAACTTTAATCTGTAAAAATTTAAATGCAATGTCATTCACTATCTACTGTCCTCCTGATTACTCTTTTCTTCTCACTGTTTAGCAATGTTTTATTGTTTCTAGCACTTCCACTCCTAGTAACCCCTTGTGTTTCAGTAGCTTTATTGCCTTGCTTGGAGTGAACCTAGTTTAAAAAATAAATAAAAAAGTAAAACACATGATTAAAACTAATGCAATGGTAATTATAATTTTTGTCTTGATACTCTTAAGCAATGAAGAAACTTTGAAATCTGTGAGTGGGGCATAAATTTTGACTCCAAAATTTTATTAATATATGCATATTGCATTTATAAATTGAGAGAGAGAGAAGTACAAATTAGTTGTTGATTGTATCAATATGTATAAGAAAAATAGAAAAGCACAACTGTTGCTGGTTTTCTGATTGTATTCAAACCGGTAAGATCTATTTCAAATGTAAACATTTAACAAAGGTTGATACACTGCAATTAAAAAAAAGGAAGTGTTTTATGAAATTTCTGAATGAGCTTTTGTAATTGAACAAATCTCTGCGTTATACCATTTTATTTTCATATAACCAGATGATCAGGTAAGTATTTATTTGTCCTCACTGTCACAATGTGATACATGGTCTAAGTATCTGTGTAACAACCTAATATTTTATAATTCAATGTTAGTACTTGCCCGATTCCCTTGGCCTTTGTAGTAGATACCAGATCCTATTTCTCTTACTGTTGTGTAGAAGCAATATTTGAGGGAAGAAACCCCAGTTATGTAGCTTAAGTTAATTTTATACATTGAGCAGTACATCAGCAGAACTTAATGTTTACTAATTATAAGAGCAATAAAAGCAATAATATAATGCTGACAGAGATGGTTGGTAGAACTTAATGAATACTGATTCTAAAAGCTTCAAGTGAAAAACAGTATTAGCCTTATTCTGCACTGTGAACATGTCCTGGCCATAGGTGAACATTTGTTAAAAACTAGCAGTATGCCCAGTCTTATAGGCTTACTCATTGCAGTGTAAGGCTAATACTGAGTAGCACTTGAAGGTTTTCGAATCAGTATACATTAAGTCCTACCAACCATCTGTCAACAGAAGGAGTGGTTGTTTGTCCTTGAGTTGATTAACCTTGTTATTTTTTTTGTTTACATGTGATATTACTTTAGGGTTGTATATTTTTTTAGTCACTGTGTACATTTTTATGACTTTTTGATATGCCTACTTTTATTTCTCTAATAAAGTTGTTTATTAAGCCCAGCTTAGTCCTGACACAAAGCCACAGTAATGGGGCACCTAGTGAACATCAAACTCAGTTGTGGCTTGGCTTATAATAAGCGGATCATATACTGTGTATTTTGGTAGCAAATATTATTAAAAAACAACATATTTTGTGTCAATTAATTTTAATGATGGACTTTTCCAAATTATGAATAATTCTTCTCAGACAAGGAGGCAATTCTATCAGAAATTGACTGAAGTTCATTTCAGAAGAAAAGTACAAGCAATATGGTCCAAAGAAATATGAGAAATCTGATCCACAGCATGCATCCTCAAATGTATATATTAATAAAAACACCCACATCACAACTCTCACTTGTTCTACAAAGCTCACCAATTGTCCCTCTCTACAGTTATACTCTGCTGCATTCTTTCTGATTCACTCTACATGTCAGTCAGATATGTGTGCTGAGAAACAAAACCCAAAATAAAAAAAAGTTGTCTTTTGCACAGACTCCAAGCATCATATGTAGCCCCCAAATCTAAAATACAACACAAAAGAAGCCAATCACAAACACTGTTGCAAAAAGAAAAAATATGAGCTTGGAAGCCACTGGACTTGCTTTTAAAAAAGTTGCTCAAAATCTGCTGACACAAAATGCAGTCAATAGCCCAACTGACAAAAACTGTCCTCTCTAGATGTTACCACTATGATTTCAGTCAACTGACCCATTACACACATTCATTCAAGACCCACCTACCTCCAAACACCCACACCATGCTCAAATACAGACATTCTGCTTGCATCCTCTGTGTTAGCAGAGTCAAATTTGTGGCTTCACTAATTCACTCTTGGCCTCTCTTAATCTATCAACTCCAGGTCTTGTCAAGACTCACCTTCCTTCAAAATTGCCTTCCTTACACATCCTCTGTGATGGCCACTAAAGAACCACATATCAACAATTTTGTTATCTTTTCATGCTTCCTCACAGACTGGTTAGTGCTGTTTTCACTTGTTTTCCCATCCAACCAAAATCTGAAAATAACATATTTCTGATTGATCAAGCATCATTAATCCACTCCAGGCATCTCATCATCATCAAGTGACCTGCCAAACACATTAAGTTTAGACCTTACCAACTCTATCCACATCCAAAGTTACCACACCTCACAGACATAGACATTCTGCTCACATCTGCTATATTGGCAAATACAAGAGAATTTTATATTTACAACTTTTGTGCTTTTCTTTTCACCTCAATGGCAGAACTGTTGTTTGTTTTTTTACAACTACATGCATATTTATAACACTACCTTGATGATGACTTAAGAGTGTTGAAAGCTTGGACTATAATTCTTGTACTTTTCTTTGAAAATGGACCTTGGACAGTTTTTGATGGAATTTCCTCCTTTTTTTAGAAGGATTATTTGTAATTTGGAAAAGTTAATCATTGCACTTAATTAACCCAAAATATCTGTTATCTTCAATATATATGTACATACACACACACACACACACACACACATACACACACACACATATTTAGATACACGCACATGCACACTCACACACACTTGAGTTGATTGAGAATAAATATAATAGATTTTTAAAAAAAAATTCAATCCTGACTGTTTTAATCAAATGAATTGTTTTGCAGAAGAGATATAATGCAAAATAATAACTTTTTTTAAAAAGAATCTTGCTGATATTGAAGCTGATTACAAAGATGATGATAATTTTTTTTTTTTTTAGCTGGAGGCTTTAAAGCGCACCGTTGACAGAACAGCAGCTGATTTTGAAGTTGCAAGGTCACAGGTGGCAGAACTGAAAAAACTGTATTGTGTTGAAGGCAAAAAGTAAGGATAATTTTTCCTTTTTATTACCATTATTATCATTAAAATTATTATTGATTAATTGAGTGCCCAGGAGCTGAATGAATATCCATTTGAATGTTGGTCGTGTTGATGCATTATGAGGTGTCTTCAAGGTTGAATGCTGTTGAATTTATTCCCCCTTGATTGTGTGCATTGATTGTGAAGAGAGCAAAGACACATGTTTGCTACAAACCTTCTTTCCTCTTGAGATATTGGAAATTCTCATGTAAAAATGTTTCTCACATGTTGCTTGCTTGTTTTATTTTTTTTTTATTTGATTCTGAAAATATGATTTAATAAGATAGGCTAAACATTTTAAAAGCCTTCTATCAAAAATTCAGAACTATGTTTTATGTCAAGGACCAAAAGAAATCTTTTTTCTTTTACTCATCATCTACCTACAAACTTATGCAAATTGCTTTATGATATCATGTTTAGTGTTTAATAATTCATTTAAAGATTTTATAGATCATAGATGACATTTTAATATTGTCATATACTCATCAATGTTTTAAACATTCTGTGTGCATATACATTAATGCTATATAAAAATATATAGAGAGAAAATTAATCATAATTGTATATTGATATGCATAACTTCATTTAATAAAACACGTATTTTTGATTGGTAGATTTTATCTAGTTTATATAGTAATATTTTCTAAGCAAGTATGTATAGTCATGTGTATGTTGGCTTTGTGAATGAACATAATCTGGGATGGCTCTCTGGTGAAGATCTGTTAATGGCTATTTAGACAAATAGAACACATGGCCTGTATTTTTTTCTTTTTAAAAAGAAAGTTAGCTTGTTTTTTTTTCATTAAATATTTAAATATAGTAAATATTTGTTAATATGTTGGTAATGACATATTAATTTACTTTGTTACTTTAATAATAATATAACATAATAAATCAAATAAAATATTGTAATTTAATTAATAATACAAATACAACATAATATATTATAATTTAATTAATAATACAAATTAACCAGTATTACAATTTAATTAATATAACACAATTTCTATATAAATCATAAAAAAATTTAATTTTGAAGAAAAATTTACAGCTGAAAAAATGAGGACGTGAACAAAAGCTAAAATTCATGAATGTGTGCGTGTGTGTGTAAAAGAACATTAAATTCATGAATGTGCATGTGCATAAAACTGTAAAAAATGGATTGAAAAAGATGCGGAACAAACTGGAAATATCATTTAAAACCAGAACCTTCTGAAGAATGGACATCTACCAAGAAACTTCAAAGTTGGAGGAAACAATAAAAAAAATATATTAAAAGTGATCTTTTTATAGAATATTATTAATACTCTATTTTTAATATTTTAATATTTTTAATATTGAGCACTATATATAAAAATCTTTTGTATCCTAAATTTTATCTCTCTCATATATATATATATATATATATATATATATATATATATATATATATATAGGTCATTCTCGGTCATCTTGGCTTCACCCACAGCCTCCAAATGACTTCAGAATCTCCTGCAACTCTTCTGACAGTCTCCTTGTTGGTGAATGCTGCCATAATCCTATGCCTTCAGTTCATCTTTGGAGTTAAAAGGAGTTTTGTTGGTCTCTCACTCAGCTGTACCCCCCACATAAATAATCAAGGGGGTGCAGTCTGGGGAGTTAGCTGACCAGATGTAAGGGGTGATGTGATTGTCTGACAGCCAAGACTGTGTTCTCCTGCTTGTGTGGCATGTTTCCAGACATAAGGTCTTCCAGCAGCCACCCTCTTGACCCAGGGTAGCACTACCTCCTCAAGGCACTTGATGTCAGCCTCTGTGTTGAGTCTGAAACTATCATCAACAAATTTGGAAGTTCTTTTCTTATTAAAACAATCAGAGTGAGTTTTCTGAGCTGCTGTACCTTTATAACTCATCCAACTCTTTCTGAATCCTCTGCACTGTCCTCAAATTGACACCCTAAACACTCTCCAATGTTCATATTGGAGCTTCTGGTACAAATGTCAAGCAGCACATCATGGCGTTAACAAATTTCTGGCAGAGTGGATTGTGTCATGTTACTCTTTTTCTCACAGATGTTACCCAACTGCCCCTACTATACTATGCAGTTAACAAAATCAAAAACAAAGAAAGCATTTGTGCAGAATTAAAAATATAAAATGTGCGACAATTTACCCATCGCACACTGTGTCTGTCTGTCTGTGTATGTGTATATATATATACACACACACACACACACACACACATGAGCAATACACTGCTGTGTCAAAATTGTAGGACAACATGATGCAGAGATAATGTTAAGTGGTGTCACTGTAACTAGGCTTCATAGATATGCCTCACCCTATATCAGCTGTGCTCTGATGACATTTGGCAAAAACACAGTTGTGAGTCTACTTATGGCAATGTGGTATGAATTACTGAATTTTGAATGGGGTATAATAGTAGGTGACATATGAATAGAAAACTTCACTTCTGAAGTTATGGGGATATTTGATATCACTCAATTTACAATGTCTTATATTTATTGGGGATACATGATCGAAGGCATTGCTACCCACTGTGGACAGCACAGTAACAAAACATGGATTGTAACCAGAGGTCTTCTGGTTAGAATTGACTGTGGTAACAAGTGACATATCTCACAGCCACATTCAATGTAAGAGGTACTAGATGCATATCTAGTAGGTGAATTCAGCATTTTTCAGCTTTCATGAGATATGGAAGCACAAGACTAACTTGGGCTACCTAGTTAACACCTCAGCACTGGACACAGTGCTTTATCTGAGTTTGTGGTGTTCATTGAACTCTCAAGATGTGGCAATGTGAGAAGTGGTGTGGTCTGATAAGATTTTGTTACCTTTGTTTCAGACTAATGATAGCAGACCTCATGAAGAAATAGTTTTCTTTTATCAACAAGACCTTGCATAGGTTGTTGGTGGTTCTATAATATTGCATGTATTCATGTGACATACGTAGAGCCTTACACACACACACAATATTCAAGTTTGTTCCAGTATTTTCTCAAAGTATCCAGATTTGGAATTTAAAACATTTTGTTAAGTAATTTATTTACTTGTATTTATTTTATTATTAATATTTTTAGCTTTAAGCTGTTTTTAAAATTCATCACCTGAATCATTATTTTATTCACTGTTTTAAATTTTAATTATTGATGTATCTGTTCTACTTTCAAATTCCTCTGAAAATTCTAGATCTTTACAAAAACAGCTCTGATTAACTCAAATTACAGATGGCATGATTCCAGTCTTGGCTTCTGTTCTTTCTCTTAAATGAACAACTATGAAAATTTTCAGTGATTATTAATCAAATAAACTTTATTGATTATCCTCTATCTTCTCTGTATGAAATTAATTTACATATCATATTGATGTACTCCGGTTTACTTTTAATATTATCTAGTAGTAAACACTTTTAAAAATGATTTGCTATGAAATTTTTGGAAGCTTTTAACTTAGGGTGATGGGTTTTGATTTTACTTTGTCATAAACTTTGCTAGGTTGAATTTTGCTGAAAATAATTCATATTTATAGATAATATATATTTTATAAAAATTTAATCTCTTTAGAATATACAATTGTGATTGACAGCAGTTGTAAAATCATTTGTATTATCATTTGGAAAATGTACATAATTTTGTTAGATTTTGAAGAAAAGTGTAACTTAATGTTGTATAGATGATTTACTCTTACTAATTGTTGCTTGTTATATGAGGAAAAAGGATATTGGTATAAAGGTAGCATTATATAGTTTCTGTAGAGAGGTTTCAGGCATTCACAGAAATCTGTTTAAAAAGGCTAAAAGTATAAATATTGTTTGATATTTTTGAATTATTTATCAAAAGCTTTGTTCTACTATTCTGTGCAAATGTTGAGAGGAATATTTTCTGTCATGTTGGTTTTATTGCTACATATTGGCAAATCAGTTCTTTGGTCTTCACTAGGTCTATAATTTATCTGCTTTGAGAAGTTTTCTACCACTCATAGAGCTAGTTGTCAAAGATTTTATATGATAGTATTTAGAAAAAATATGACACACTGTTTTCAAAATGCTGTTTGCTGATATATAAAATTATACAAAATTATATATCATATCACTTGATAGAATCAATATTTTTTGAAATTTTGTGAACATGGAAAGGAAATTAATTTTTGTGATGTCAACAAATACATGTTGCCACTTTCATAATGCTTGTTGTAGTAAAGACTTTGTAATCACAGATTCAACTATAGTATGCCGATGAACAATGCTGGTGTCATATGCCTTTGAATATCACTTGCAGTCCGTATAGTAATAGAGGATAGACAAGAAAGAGTGATCCAAATAGTAATAAAGGATAGACTAGAAATGCAGATCCAAATAGTAATAGATGTCACGCTACCTTCCATATTTGCATTTCCTCTATGGTCACATAGTTGACTTAATTCAATAATTGGATTGCCTGTGTTTGCTCACTTGGAATGTTCAAACTCAGGTGTTGGCAGTGACACTTTATTCCTATATAATACCTCCCCTCTGAGATGACTTCCTCTGGAGTTTATATTTCTTCAGCTTCAGTTCAATATTCAAATGTTCTGTTGCTGTTCTTTTTGTTTTACTGTACCTCCTTGGTTCACTAATTTCTAGTGGAGTGGGTATGTCAAACATGTCATACAATATTTCCATTGGTAGCTCTTTTTGTGGATTTACTAAATCAGTTAATGTACATTTTAACTGATTTAATGTGTTGCTTATGTTCCCACCTTTCTCCCTGTACCATGTATGTCATTTTTTCAATCCGTTTTTTAATAATGCTGTCTTCCCAGAATTCCTTTCCATGTTGGTACATTTTAAAAAACACTTTATCACCAGGTTTAAAATATTTATTTATATTATTTTTATTCCTTGATGTTCACATCTTCTGTTCTGGTAATAATTTGTTAAATACAGATTTAATCTTCCTGGCAAACATCAACTCTGCAGGTGACATACCAGACATGGTGTTTGGGTTTGGTGTTATTCTGCAAACACTCAAGAATCATCATTCATCTGACTCCTCTCCCTCCGACTTTTTTTAGTACCCTTTTAAAAATATCAACAAACCATTCTGCTTGTCTGTTTGATCTTGGGTGATAAGGAGGAGTTGTAAAATGCTCTATTGCTAATGATTTGCAAAAATCTTAAATTCACTAGACGTGACTTGAGTCCCATTATCCGAAATGAGAGAGTACGGAACAACAAACCTTGCAAAAATCTTGTGCAGGAAATTTATCATTACCGTGGTAGTCAGTCTTCTAAATTTAAATATTTCTGTGCATTTAGTGTAAATATCGACTACCACTAGATAGTATGCTCCATTTATTTAATCGTCGTGCAAAATCTATATGTATTCAGATAGGTGGTGACTTCGCTGCCAGAGCACGACCTCTGCATGATTTAACTAAATTTTCAATATCTTGTTCCATTTTTGGTCAATAAGTATAACACCTCATTAAGGATTTCATTCTACAAATTCCTGGATGCCCTATATGAAATTCCTTTAGCATAGGATTTTGCAATGATGCTGGTATCACATTTCTTTCTGTGTATATAAGTACATCATTACATAATTAAAACACATTATTTCCAGTAATGTTTTTCTTTAAATCTTGCTTCTTCATTTTCATTATAAAGTCATCTTTTTCTGACTTAATTCTCATTTCCTCCAATGATATGGGCAATTCTCTTACAGTATTGTATAATACATTATTAATTTCATTTTCAGCCCTTATCGTTGCAATTACTGTCTCTTCAAATGATTTGCATAATCTTGGTATTAGTCTGCATTCGTCTGCATGACTTAATTTTTTGGATAGTAGAAACTCCATTTTATAATTATAGTTCAATAGAATAATTCCCCAGTGCTGCAGTCTATTTGCTGTATGTGTGGGAACACCCTTTTTTGATCCATATATGGACAATAATGGATGATGGTCTGTCTGTAGTATGAATTCTCTACCATGTTGAATTTGTGAAACTTTTTCATAGTAAATATGATTATGAATGCTTCCTTTTCAATCTGGCTGTAGCTTTTTCAGCTGCAATCAATGATCTTGAAGCATGAACTATTGGTTTAGTTGTTCCATCCTCAAATTTATGTAGTATCACTGCTCTGATACCCAAATCAGTTGCATCTGATGCAACCACAATCTTCAATTTAGGGTCAAAATGAGCTAGTGACATATCTGATGTTAAGAATTTCTTCTTTCAAATACTTCCTTTACATCTTCCGTATGATGCTTTTGGGTCTTACTTTTAATAAGTATGTCATCCAAATATGCTTGAGCACAATCCAAAATGGCAAGCATGGTATCCATTATCTGTTGGAATATGCTTGGTGCTACCTTTACACTGAAAGGAAGTCAGTTGAATTTGGATAACTCTCTATGAATGTTAATTGATAAGTTTTGAGCAGTCTTCATCCACTAGTACTTGTAGGTAAACATCTGACAAGTCCAATTTAGAAAAAAAATTACCTCTATTCAATTTGGCAAAAAATTTCCTCTGGACTTGATAACGGAGAGTTATATTGTTCTAAACTTTCATTTAACCCTGTTGAAAAATCAGCACATATGCAGATTGTATTATTCTTTTTTAAACTAGACTGTTGGTGATACCTATTCAGAATAGTCTATTTTTGAGATCACACCTAATTTTTCTAGTCTGTCCAATTCATTATTAATTGGATCTAAGGCCACAAAAGGTACACTCCTTTTTGGCTTAAATGTCAGTGTTACATTGTCTTTTAACTCAGTTTTTGCTTTTGTGCATGTTCCTAGACAAGAAGACTTCTGGAAATCTCTTTTTCAGTTCATTTTTCAGTTTTTCAGTGGCTGTATTAGTACTGGTCGTAACAACATTGATTTTGTTGCAAAAAGAGTTAACTGGAATGTCCCAAAGATCAAATAATGCAATCCAGCCTGTTCCAAATAAATTAGCAGTATTCTTTAATACAAACATCACCGCCTTTGGTTTTGTTTTGTTTTTTTCAAAAAAAGAAATATTACAGCTGAATTCACCCAAAAAATTCATAGAATATTTTGTCCTAAAAAAAAAAAACAAACAGTCACTTTTAAAATGCTTACCTTCACAACCGTGGCAAGTATTATGTATGGGGGGGTATCATTTTTTTCTGTTCTGTTATGAGTTGAAAAATGTTTGTAGTTTTTTTCTCTTAGATGGTCAGACATTATGTACATGTGAACTGTATATTTTCTCAATCCTTGTGGTATCTAGTTTCAAATTCACAATACATTGACATTTTTCTGCTATTTTCTGGAGAGTTAATTTGGAATCCATTTCTAATTTAATCCTGGATCTTATCTCTGCATCCTTATTAGAAGTTAAGCTCTGTATGAATATCAGGCATTTAAATAAATCAGGAGTTAATTCATTTAACTTCTCACATTCTTGATTCACAACTCCTGCATAAGTGACAAAATCTTCATTGTCAGAGTTAAGACATTGCCAACATGTATTAAATAATGGGCTCCTATCACCAAACATTTTTGATAGTATTAGAACAGTTTCATCAAAATTTATCTCACCTGGTTTTTTTGGCAAAATATAATTCACATATTTTTTTGTGTTCTGCAGGGGGACAATTTCCTTAATAATAACCAAGCTTTCTTTCATCATTCCAATGCAAACAATCACTTTTGAAGATCCCTTCGCATCTTCTGCAATAAGCTGGAAAAGTTATCCCTTCATCTGGTTTGTACACAAATTTGCTGATTGAATTAGCAACAGTATCTGGAGTGAATGAATCTGAAGTTTTTCCTTCCATGGTTTTGGTAAACGACTCAAAAACTTCTGTTGTTGTAACTGTAATTGCTGTTCAGTTTGTTTTTGTTGCTGCAAATGTTGTTCTTGTTGTAATTTTTGTTGCTGCAACTTTTGTTCTTGTTATTGCTTCTGTAGTGCCAACATTTGAACCATGATAGCTTTTAGTTCTTTCATTTTGCTGAATGAATCTTTGTGACTTCTTGTTACCACTTTTGTGATGTCAACAAACACTTGTTGCCACTTTTGTAATGCTCATTGTAGTAGAGACTTTGTAATTGCAGATACAACTATAGTATTCCATTGAACAATACTGGTTTCAGATGCCTTCAAATATCAGTCGCACTAATAGTACTTGCTCAATAATACTCCCTTGAAAGTAACCACCATATATTGATCAGTATAGAGAAATAGTATAGTGAATAGAATAGAGAATAGCAGTTCATATAGTAATAGAGGATAGACTAGAAATGCAGATCCAAATAGTAATACATGTCATGCTAACTTCCTTATATGTGTTTCCTCTATGGTCATGTGGTTTACTTAATTCAATAATGGGATCGCCTGTGTTTGCTCACTGGCAATCTCTGTTCAACTCAAGTGTCAGCAGTGACACTTTATTCCTATATAACAATAATATATTTTGAAACCTTAAAAACCATTTCTTATTGGCATCATATATAGAAAGCCCTCCTCATAGTTCTTCACAGATACTCGGTTGCACATGTTACTAACCTTTACATTGTCTAACTACACTATTTTTAAGTTTCTATTTGTTTTAGAAAAATTGTGCTTTTTTTTCATTGTACTCACTTTTGAGTGTTTTTATCTGCTTTACATGATGTAATAATTTATATTATTCAATGAAGTTTAAGAATCAATTCTGATGTGGACATATTTTTGTTACTTTCTAGTCTTTTAGGTTCATAATAGGATTCTTGATTCTTTCGGAAGTAGCAGCTGTGTAATTTCTTCTCTTTAAAATTACTTAAAGAGCTCCTATAGTCATTGATCTATTGGATTTTTTTCCCTGATTTGTCTGTTCAGATATTTGATGAATTATTGAAAATCTTGAAATTGTCTTAAACAATGACTTTACATTGTCATTTTTTTAAGATTTTAAAATCTATTATGTACTTGAGGAAAGAAGAGAGAATGCACTCCAGCAGGTGTCAATTTTGTTACAATGTTTGAAATGTATTGGTTTAACTGATAGTTCATATTGCTAATGGCTGATATGAAGCAAGAAAGAAAAAGATAAAAAAAAGGATAATTGATTTCTAAAGATGATTCATTCTTGCTGTGTGTTTAAGTTCTTTTGTAATTATTTTTTTTACTCATTCTCCATTATTTGCTTTTAAAATATCATTTCTTGTATAAACATTATTTGATACTCTGAAAGTGATTTTTGTTTCTGATTCCTGAATGGTGATGTTGTTTATCATTATTACTTGTGACATTGTTGCAAGGAAGCAGGAAATTCAGCCTTCAAAACTTGTCACATTGTTTTGTATTGTAAAATTAAGAAACATTAGCCAATAGTGTCTTTTGTTGTAACTTCATTAGATAAGATTCAGTAGCAATATGAGATTTTTTCCTCATATTCTACTGAACAAATAGAAATGGTGAAAGTAACCTTCAGAAATGAATGTTTAACAGCTAAAATAGTCTCAAATATGTTCTAAAAATCCTGAGGCTATAAGTTTCAGAAGAAATGAGTTGCTCATTTCTTTTAACAAGACACTTAGTAAAATTTGAGTATAAACTCCTGTTGAGGTGTATGATTATACAGAGACTTCTGAAACAAATATTCTATGGGGAGCTAACCAGAATGAAAAGGTACCCCAGCATAAACCATGCAACTTGGAGGAAGCTCATCTGCGAAGGAAGTAGTGATTTTGAATGGAAGTAGCTGGTGTATAATGCAGTGAATTATTCACTCTGAAAGCAAACATGATGTTCAACAGAAATAAGGGTGTAATGTGTATGAACATTTACTTCTATCATGGGCAGGTTTGCTAAATCACGAAAAGTTGCATAGGTCAAGGAGTTGAGCAGCTTGTGAAGTTTTTGCAACCATGATCACCACACCATACCTATCTTAAATTTACAAGTCAGTTTGGCTACAACGTGGTTTGATCAGATATTCCAAAATATGCTAATTTGTATTTCAACCAATGAACATGAAAGATGGACAGTTCAAGTGTCACATCTGCAGACAATCATGCAAGATTGAGGCTGGACGAAAGAGTCATAAATGTGCACATTGTTGTGTGATGATCAATGAAGAGATAGCAATCTTCTGACAAGAGGGGGCAATTATATATATATATATATATATATAGAGAGAGAGAGATTTAAGAATAGTTCAAAAGTAAAGCAGATATTTTCATATAGTGCTCAATATTAAAAATATTAATATTAAAAATAGAGCATTGATAGCATTATTTTTATATACAGAAAAATTATTTAACTATAATTGTTCATATTAATTCTTGCTGTTATTTCCAAGACTTTTAAGATTCTTTGAAATATCCATTTTTCAAAGGGTCTGTTGTTTGAATAAATTTATTTTCAATTCTTTTATGTCTTTTTTAAATCTATTGTGTACACATACACATTCATGTATTTTATGTTTTATACATGCACATGTTCATGAATTTTTACTTTTGTTTATGTGTTCATTCATAAATGTCATAGTTTTTCCAATTACAAATTTTTTCCAGTTAGAATATTTTTTTATATAGTTTGCATTAATTAATTTATTAATTAAATTATATTTAATTATTAATCCATGACATATTAGTAATTAAATTATAATAACTCTGTAATAACTCTGACCATGAGGCAGTGTCTGTAGATATATCCTTACACTCTCCTATCATGCAAGGACCCCCTGTGAACAGAACCTCTTTCTGTTATCAATGCACTGATTTGGACTCATTTTGTGATTCCCCTTGGAATTATATTTTTAAAGATCCTGTTAAGAAATGTGGCACTGAGGTCTCTTCCATGGTGGAAACTGGCATTGAAGCTTTTGTGCATGCACAGAAATATGAAGTGAAATGTCAATCTTCTGTTTGGTTCTCTCCTGCCTGTTCAGCTGCTATAGCCCACAGGAATCACTTTTTCAGCTATACCTGAGTGACAATTTTGATTGTAGTAGATATCTTTTTGTTATGTATTGCCTTGTAATGAGTGTAAGTGTGTCCTCAAAAGATGCAAAATGACTATTTGCTAATAGAATGAAACACTGTATAGCCTTTCACAAGTGCTGAACAAGAGAAAATCCTCCATTCCTCCTTGTTTCAGTCAATTTGAAGTGTTGACATCTATTACAGATAAAGCAAAGTGATTTACTTGGAAATTTTCTTCCAACTACACTTCCAACTTATTTGGAGCATCTCTATCTGATTTTTCCCCTAGAATAGTCTCCCTACTGTGTGATATGCATATAACTTCATCCATGATTTCTGCTATCATTTCTAAACTAGATCCCCACAAGTCTTGTGGATTCAATTGTATCCCTGCTGTTGTCTTAAAAATAGTCTGCTCCTGAACTGGTTTGTGTTCTCTCCAAACTTTACAATAAATGCCTTGCTGTTGTTAGCTTTTTAGTGTGTTGGAAGTCTACAACTCTGGGTAACTATCACCCTATTAGTTTCTTACCTATTTTTGGCAAAGTACATGAGACTCTAATCAATGTTGAATTGGTTGAGTATCTTACTACACATGGCCTATTTTTTGGAATAGCAATATGGCTTCTGTTTTGCCATGTCTGCTGCTGATGTGTTAATGGCCATCACTGAATTAGTCTATCAAGTTTTAGATAAGAATGACAAAGCTTGGACTGTGGCTTCGGATATCTCAAAGGTGTTTGATAGTGTTTACCATGCTGGCTTACTTCACAAGCTCATGTGTTACAGTGTTTCTGGGTGAATATTTGGTTTAATCCAATCATTCGTAACAGATCTTAACACTTCTACATCATTTCATATTAATGCAGGGGTACCCTAGGGTTATATCCTTGGACCTATGCTGTTTCTGATCTTGAACAATGATCTTCCTGTTGTCACCAGTTCCCAACTAGGTATTTATATAGATGTCACAACTATTTACGCTTGACTTAGTAGAAAGTCTGACAGATCTGACATTAAATCTAACAACTGCTCTTCAAAATGATCTCCAGTCAGTGGCAAGGTATGGTTTGTAGATTTTAACTTTTCCAAAACAAAACTGCTTTCATTTAATTAACATAGTGAAATTTTTCTGCCTGCCATGTGTATGTCTGATGCTAACCTCCAGGAGGGAAACTCTTTGAACCTTCTTGGGCTCATGTTTTCTATTGATGTAGAGTTATTATATTGAGTCAATTGCTAGGAACATTGGTTCACTGTGTTGTGCCAGACAAATTTTTTTGTCAGAATCCATCTTGCACATTTATAAATCTACCATTCATCCATGCATTGAATACTGTTGCCATATCCTGTTTGATGCTCCAGCCATATATTTCGAGATACTTGACAAAATTCAAAGAAGGGTTTGTAATGTTTGTGATCCTGACCTGGAACCTCAACTTCAGTCAATTTCTCACCAATATTATATGACTTCCCTGTGTCTTTTCTACAAATATTTTAATGGAAACTGTTCTGATGAGCTTTTTTCCTTAGTGCCTTGATTGCATGAATTTAAGCATGTTACTAGATTGTCAACTAGGTCTCACCATTATACTGTTGAACTAGCTAGATGCTGTTCTATTCTTTTTTCTCACACTTCTTATCTGTGGAACTTCCTTCTGATTTCTTGCTTTCCTGCCACCTACAATTTTCAAAAATGAAATGCAACATCAGTTGTCATCTTCTGTCTTTCTGAATCCTGTTCCTTTGTCTTTTTCCTCATTTCTGCTCACTAAGGTCTTTTCATTCACTACCTTTGTTCTAGTGGAATTATTGCATATTTGGTGAAGCGTATAAAAATATGGATAACAAAGTGAAGGCCTGCGATGTTTGGTGGTTATGTTCCATGTCTTTGTTACTGGTTTCTTCTGCTGAGTCAGATTACCTTAGAAGCTTAGCCATTATAGACTACAAGTTTTTATGGACAGATTCCTCTAGCTGACTGATTCCCCGCCCCTTAAGCTTGCTGCCTAGAGAAAAGTCTTTTTCTGGTCTATGACTTGTCATTGTAATTTCTTTTTCATGTCTATCAAAGTTCTTAGACAACCTGTTTCCAGTTAGTCCAAGTACTAGACACACATCCTGGTTGCCTTTAACCAAACAGCCAATCAAAATCTTTTATCAGACAATATATGTCTCTCTCTTGCTACATTTTGTCACAGTGAGTAACAATTAAATTATTGATGTAGAAGATTTTTCAAGTAACTGAATATATGTTGTTAAAATCTGCTCATTTAAGGTATTGTTATGTAAAATATAGTGAACAAAATATAAAAGGAAGTGTAGATAGTTGACTTAAAATAATTTCTTTAAATTTAGGTAACACAATATTCCACAAGAAACAAAAATGCATTACCACTTGTTGCTTGAAGTCAGTCTCTTGACTCATAGAAAGTCTGTTTTGAATTTTTTTCTTCCAATTTTTCTTTGTCCCCTTCTTTATTGATCTTTTTGTGTTCTTTTTGTTGCTTTTGATCATTTCAATTACTTTTGTTGCTTCCTCTACTTCAGATTTTATCTTGCTTCTTTCATCTTTTTTTCTTTGCCTCAAATTTGTTCTTTATCTTTCTTCACTTCATTATCTCCTCATCTCACTTATGGTCAATTTACAAATAAAAGCATTTACTCTATGAATTAGTGTGGTTGAAAATATAGCCTGTCGAAAAGATTTCTAGAAATAAAATAAGAAACGAAATGAAATAACAATAGCATAATCAGATTTGCTTTTTACTGTGTATGAAAATAATGAAAAACCTTTTATATATATATATATATATATATATATATATATATATATATATATATATATATATATATTGTATTAAAAATAATTTGAACTTCAGTATCACATTTTATATGAATTAAAATTTTAATTTGTTTTAAATGTATATTTGTGTTATATATTAGAGACATGCTTCCTGGGTAAGCAAGGTGGCAATACAAATGCTGACTAAAATTGTAACAGCTATTTATTAAATATAAAAAAGGATCTGATTCAGTTTTTTAAGTTAATGGATTAAATTCAATATATAATTTTTTAAATGGTTACTTTCATTTTAAACACAAAAATCTTTTGTACCTTTCAAAATCAGTATATATAATATGTGTCACAATATCTCACTTAGGAGCTATTGACACAACTTTAAGCCACATTTAATAATGGCAGCAAAAATTCTATTTCATTTCTGTTGTTTTTATATAAAAACTCAGTTCAAAATTTTGCAAATTTTTTTTTCTGTTCACTCATTAGCCAAGTATTTTTGTAAAATATTTTGATAGTATTTTATTTATAAATGTCAACTAACTGCATACCCTGAGTAACTACTCAGAACATATGCCTGATATATAGATACATGCTAATAGGAAGTATGTCCTGATGCATTTATGATTCAAGCTTTAAATGATCCTAATGAGATAAAATATTTTATCTGAATATAGAGCTTTGCTCAGGTAAGAGTTTACTTATCATTAAATGTTTGTTTGTTTTTAGCTAATAAAGAATTATTTTTGTATTCATGCTTAGCAGTTATAATAGATGTTCAGTTAGTGTACTAAATGCTATGGGAAATAAGCGTTTTTTTTTTTATTTTTGGCTAAAAATAATTTTTTTCTTTCTCTGAATTTATAACAAATGCTCCTAACTTGATACTTTGGAGAAAACCTTAAATTTTCAGGTTCTCACCTTATGTCCTATTTTTGAGACATAACTCAACTGCTTTGTTATTTTTCCTATGATTGTTTACTTGTAACATGACCATATAAAATTTCAGACTTATTGGACAAAGCCACATGTGTAAAAAATTCAGTGAGGTTTAAATTCAGTGGCACTGATTTCAGGCTAAACTAGGAATTATTACTGTAGGGTAAATGCATTAATGTGGACCTCTCTCTACTGAGCATAAACTGTCTTGATGCTTAAAACTTATGATCTTCATTGTGGAAAATAGTCATCAGAAGTAGATAGTGAAACAGTATCAGTGTAAATGATGATTATCAAATAATGATTTTGGTTCAACTGGACACTCTTTTCAGGAGAAAGAAAAGCAATGCGTCTGACCTATTGAATCAGCAAGACTGATAAGGGTCAGATTGATGTGACAAACAATAGAAACTGTGATGAATGTATTGGTAACTCTTTTGTGAACCTTCTATTCTTAAGAACATAAGTAGGAAGATAGCAGACAAAACAAAGTATAAAACAGATTACAAAAAGAAAATATAAAGAAAACATGGCCGACAAAGAAGAATTAAGATGGAGCTAAATGCTTGAATGAATGTCTGGAAAAATCTGTCAGAGTTCATGTGAACAACAAAATAAAACTGTAAGTGATCAAATAGAGATATTGACCAGGTAGCTACTACTTGACTTGAGCTAGTGACCTTTTTTCTTTCTGGTAAAAGCATGAAAAGTAAAGACGAGCACTGAAGATGTCTGTAATTAGCAATTTTCTTTGAAAATTACTTACTTTTCATGGGTAAAGAAAAATGTTTGATTTATTACATTTTGTTCTTCATAAAGTAAAATAAAGAAAATATTGAATACAATTTTCTTCACTTATCATATATGAGGATGGATGAATTTATTCACAGTCTTAAACATAGTTATTTGCTGAATTTTGAAATGAAGTTTTCAGTATATAATGTTTGATCTCTGGTTAATAGTTACTACAGAATTAAGTGCAGTCACAAGTAAGGAGATTATGTTTAAAAATATTGGTCATGTAAAATAAATGCTTTTTTCATCACTAGGCTACAACTTACTGATGCACCTGTAGTGTATAAAAATGAATTTTTTAATTAAATGAGTCATTGTAAGAGTATATTGTACAGTATGTGGCAGAAATACCTTCCACATAATAGTAAGACATTAGTGGCAATGGCATCTTCATCTAGCTAATGTCTTATTATATAGGAGGTATATTTGACTCACTCTCTATATTTGTTGAGTTATTATCATCTGTTTGGTAATAACTTTCCAGCACATTACAGTACTTTATAAATTTACTAAATATGATATGAAGTTTTTCTATTTATTTGTTATTTAAGTTTAAAAATTTTTTTAAATATAAATTCTAATATGTGAATATGATTTTATCCTTTACTTTTGCTATATTTTTTGTTGTTTGTTCTTGGCATAAGAAATGAATAAGTTTAACTTGCATCTATAATTAAGCAAACTCATTTCTTGAATCTGAGAATATTAACTGGCTCTATAGCAGCAACATTGGTTCTAATGTAATTTTATTTTTGTCTTGCGAACTGATTTTTATATTAATAACTGATAAATTCAATATGACAAATCTGGCAAACAACAGAAATCATAAATTGTTGAAAAACATTTTGGTTATAATAATTTAAATGTCTGGATATGTTAAATAACATAAAACCCTGAATGTGTGTGTTTTTTTTTGTTTTTTTTTTTTGCATTTAATAAGATTTTCAGGAGCCACTTTGGTAATGTAAACTGAAAAATTACAAGATTCCTCACGATTCTCAAATAGAATAGGCACTAACGTAATGCCTATTCATAAAATTCTTCCTTAAAAAATAATTTCTTAAAGATTGAAAAAAACACTGCATATTTACTGAAGTAAAATAATCTTTAAAAACATGTGAGTAGAGAAAATCTTTTGAAATTCCCTTCAGATGATAAAATCAAGTTTTATTTGGCTCAAATGAACAGCAGAAAAAATACTGAAGTTGTTTTGAAATGAGGCAATTTCACAGTTAGAAACATTTTGACTAGTCTGCTTTGCTTTATTTTTATTGCTTTTTTATCAAAATATTTGTAATGGATCAACTATTTGTCTGTTAAACTAAAATGGAAGCAATTGAAATCATGAATTAGCATTAGGTGAAGACTCTAAGTCACTTTCAATATTTTGGAAGCTCATCTTTCATGGGTGATTAGAGAAGGCTCTCATTTGTAATTTGCCACTGCCCATTTCTTCCAACCCTGTCCCATGCTTTTTCCCCTTTTTGTTTTACATTCAACTCCAAAGGCACAGGATACAAGTTGTTCTGAAGCTGAATTAAAAAAAGAATTCAAATTTCTCTAGAGGGGATTGATTAAATACTCCCCACCCAAAAAAACCCAAAACCAAACAAAAAAAAAAAAACAGTAAAAATCATCAAAATATCCTTTGTAGCTTGAAGCAATATGTTTTCTTCCATGATGCATTTGCATTAGACTTTTCATATTAATCTCTCCAACAAACTTGTATGAATATTAACATCTGTATATTTGGTTACAGCACTATGTACTGATTAAAAGTTACTGAAAATTAAGAAAATGTTAATAATATTTGTGTGTATGAATTCTAAGTAACTTGGGACCATGTAAGTTTACCTGAACTTTGAGTTGTAAATTTAAATTTGAGTGATTATAGCAAAGTCAGTGAAATTCAGGGTTGATCTTTTCTATTTAGATAACAAAACCTTTGATTTTTAATCAAGCTAGATAGCACCTTCTCAATTCTTGTGCATGTAAATTCTATAAAATTCAAATGATATAAAGATCAAGAGTAAAATTTGTACTGAAACATAATCATCTTTGTAGAGAAGAAATAGTGTACTGAGTAACATGGATTTGTTTCATAAACAAGATTCTACAAATGATTCTCTTTTCTTTTGATAAAAAGAACATCTTTTATGCATGTATTTAAGCTCCTAGGAAAGTAATTTTGAAGGTCATTTTAATATCATATTTTCAAAATTATCCAAATGTATATAGAAATGCAGTATTTGATAGTATTATATGAAGATGACACTTGTCCCCATTAACAGTGGCTTACTTGAAACAGTCCTGAAGAATCTTGGAAAGCAGTTAAATGTGTCACAAATGCAAAGAACTGACATCATTAAGATCAGTAGTTCTTAACCTTTCCTTCTCCAGCACACCTTTTCAGGTATTTATGTGTACTGACACCCTCTAAATTAAAGTAAAACTGGTAGATGGAGCAGAGTTAATGCAATGGCAGTAATGTTACCTATTTACATTATTTACTAATATCCTCATTTTAGTCATTATTATTGCTGCACTGTTTCAATAGCCAATTGGTTTCAGTTATTGGTTTGTGAATTTGATGTCATAGTAATTGTGTGTTCAATTCCTAGGCCTGATGGTACAGACTTATTGGGAACAGGATGAGCAATAACTGAAGAGTCCTACATAAAAACAAGATGAGATGCCTGTTGGCATGGACAGTGGAATGAGAATGATCTAACCCCATAGTTTAAATGAAGGATCCAGTTTGAAATCACTCAGATCAACAGACACCTGAAGAAAGCTGGAGTGTACACTGGCTAAAACATTGTTATAATAATAGCCAAGATGAGGCTGTTAGTCAAGATTTTAAAAATGTAAGTAATCCTTAGCCCAGAAATTTGGACAGAAACTAATGTTGCCTATTTATGCTTTATGTTAGAGTCATACCAATTGTTGGTTTCCTGTTATGACAATAAACTACGTCCAGCAGCGAGGCCTCTGATCAGAAGATTAGAGGTTTTGAGAAGCATGGAACCACCTCTTAATTGCTGTTGTTTTCAGGTCTGCTCTGATCCAGGGTAATAGACTTGTTAGAGTCCCAGATATGGGTAAATAATGAACCCCTAAACAAAAATCAACAGTACATTTTTTTATAAAATCAGGAACAACAGATTTTATCAACAAAATATATATTTAAAAAAACATGTTTTTACCTTGAAAGTATAAATATCTGTAGTTGAAAGCATAGAATAATATACAAAATATTTAGATTTTACCATTAAATAACTCATAGAGGATGATATACTTCTAATCAACCAACCAATCATTGGAAGAAAGTTGTTGGGGAAACAGTCTAGTTAGACCATGGAAGTAGCCAGGCTTTGACTTGAAGGTTTTTTGCTCTATACAGATATGGCAATGGCATCCAAATATTTAAAATACATCCAGAAATGTAAAATATATATTATTTTATGCAATTGGGTAAGTATTACTTGTGCAGATATAACATAAATTTTACATTTTCATTGAAAAGGCCATTTTCAATGTACAGAAAATGAAGTAAATGTCTTTCTGGTAAAGCAATATATTTAAGCTCATTTTTGATTATTACAAATTCCTCAGTAATTAAGCTTATTAAAAATTAGATTGTTCTGTTCTTTTTCTTGTACTTCAGAAAGATGTTTGGTAATAAATCGCTTTCAAATTGTTTGTAATTTTTTAATGCTTTCTTAAATTCTCACAAAATGAATTACTAGTTCTTTTGGCAATAAAAAAAAGTTTTTAATAAAGATGGAAAATTAAACAAACAGAATTTAATGCTTAATTAAGAATGAAGGAAGCTATTTTAGATATTACTTTTCTCATTGAAAAGTAATAACTCATTTCTTTTTGTGTGGGAGTATGTTTTTTTTAATGTTTTTTCTTTGGTGTAAATTTTGCTGTCTACTTACATAATTCTTTTGCTAATTGATTAATTATCTAAAACAAAAAATCTTCATTCTTAGGGATTTTTTTTCAGTCCCCTTTTTTCAATGATTATTTTTACATCATTTTCCTATGTAATTAAATGGTGTCAAAATAATTAGCACCTTTGCATGTTTTTTGTCCAATGTTCTATTCACCTTTATATTACATCGTTGTTAGAGAGTTAATACCTTGGCCACTTTAATACACTCAGACATAACTAGAGTTGTTTCTGTTAGCTATGAGTATGCTGAATCAATACTACATCAGGTATTTAAAAATAGTTTATGGTCAGGTTATTAACATATCTAAAAATGCCTTAAAAGATAAAAAAAAAAGCAGACCATTAATTGTTAATAAATTCTCAATTCACATATGTGGCTGTATATAAGTCAACATGCATGGTTATTTCATGCTGTCAGAGTATTTATGTTCTGGTGATCATTTTACTTAATTTATTCTCTTCTGTGTAGTAACCTTCAACTAATGATGAGTTGAGAATAAGGATGAAAAAATATTAGACTTAAAAAACATGGATTAATAACTCCAGCCAAATAAGCTTATATTTTATCTATTCTTCATGAAAATCTAAAACTACATGTGATCATTGATTTCTGAGGAAGAGTTTAATTAACTGACTATGCAAATTTGTATAAAGTGCTGCCCCCCTGTGAAATGCTTTATATATATATATATATATATATATTTATTAAAGACATATTTTTATGTTTAACGTTGTTATTTCATATGTCTTTAATAAATAAATGTTATTAATATGTCTTTAATAAATAAATTGTCGGACCTTGTCCATTTCTTAATATATATATATATATATATATATATATATATATATATATATATTACATAGAATAAAAAATCCAAATTTACCTCATTCAAATAGCTATTTTGGCCCACAAGACTTTCTTGTAGGCCTTGTCAAGAAATAAGAGCTTGAAAATTTAAACATTTAAAGAATAAAAGAAGAAAAAGAAAAGATAAAGAGAGAAAAAACTGAAAAAGAAAAAAGAGGGGAAAAGATAGGGAGAAGAGTGAAAAGGAAGTAACAGATGAGAATTTAAATAAACTCCCAATATTATGATAGTAGAGGTGAGTGTGTCTGGTCTAAGTCAAGAAGACAGTTAAAGTAACTTTGACATATATTTAAAATAGTAACATCTAGTTTATAGAGGAAAATTACTTAAAAGTATTTAAATATTTGAGAAAATTTTTTAAAGAAAATTTTTTTAAGAAAGAGTAAGTAAAAAGGTAACATCTAAAATTAAGAATTACATTAAAACAGTATATAATATACAAATAATAATACATTTAATATAATAAATAAAATAATTATAGAATAAAATAATTATTGAAAAATAAAAAAATATTGATAATAAAACTTTAGAGGAAGGTTATTTGATAGGATTGAAATAGTAGAAATAATGATATGTGTTAGGTGATAACAGATTAAGCAAGCTCAATAATATTCTAAATCAGTTTAAACCTACTCCTGTGTTGACATTTGGAAACTAACTCATTCCTTTGGTTCAGTAGTATGCTTTGATTATTGAATTTAATTATTCTAATCTTCTCTTCTAAACACAGTTTACATCTAACCTTAAAATTATTAGGAGTGTGAGAAAAACCTATGAATTTCTTGTCAATCTGAGGTTTCAGGTTTTCTCCCTCAATTCCCAAAATCTTTTGGGAAGAGCAGTTCGGTATTTTAATTTTGGGTTTGAAAAAGAGTGCCTACAGGTGTAAAGTCTTTGTTTCCATTCCCCCACAGAAATTCCAATGTAAATATTATGGTTTAAATTATTTTCTTGGAGGAAAATGATTGCCTGGTAAATAACATTTGGAGCTCTACATTTTCATTTGACTGGACAATGTTTGCTATTTCTACAATTACAGGGGGGATCCATACCAGGGTTTTTTCTTGATAACATAGATTTTGCTTAGAGTGTAGTTATTATGGTCGATGATTTTGTACATGTTGTTTGTGCAGGAATATGTTATTTTGATCATTTCCTAAACATCTTACAAATTTTCAAAATTTATGGATAAAATTGTCTAATACTATTTGTGGTTAACCGTTTATTTTATTTTGTGCTTATATTATTTCCTGTTTTTTTTATTCATGATTTAAACACATTATAGAACCAGGTGTTTCCTTATTTTTATTTGATGTTGGAGAAACAGTATGAGTTTTTGGGGATGGTTAGAATCAATAATTTGAAAATAAAAAAGTATTTTTTCAGGTTATGGATTCCAGATAGACAAAGGTTAGAAAATCTCATGCCAATTTAAAGGCTCTAATTTTTGTTCTATTTTACTGTCTCCATGGAAGGAGGTTTACTTTAAGGCTCTGATGTCTTTGTTTCTACATTTATTAGGTCTTTTTTGAAAGTTATTTCTTTTGTGTATTCTGTAAGCTGGAGAAGAGTTATTTCAAAATATATCAGAGATATAGCATAACTTTTTTCCCCCATTTAGTTACTTTCTGCTTGGCCAGATGATTTCCCATGGATCACATTTCTTTTGAAAAGGGAAAAGCATAAAATATATATATATATATATATATATACACACTTTGTTGCAAATTCCATTTCTTGCAAGATAACACCTTATTTTACTTATTTATGGATTACTCTTTGTAGCTCTTTCATGAAAGCTATCATTTACATTAGATTGCATATTGGATAATAAGTAGTTCTGAAATCATGTCTAGTTTTGTTGTATAAAGTTATTTCAGGAGAGTTGAGTCTTTAAACAGAAGAGACTAATTCTAATTACGTATAAAACTTTCTCTGCCTTGTGTATCATGTCATGGTTGGCTGATGTTTGTAAAATAAAAAGTACCATTTAAAAATAAATTATTCCCCCTGGTAAAATAAAAAGATATATTTAGTTTGGTATACATATTAAAAAAACTTACATAGTAGATCTTGGTGATAAGACACTATGCAAATGCCATATATCACCCTAGTCAAAAAGCAAATTCTTTGCAGATGGATTTTAATACAATTAGGAAATATAGTTTAAGTTAATGTTAGATTTTATCACTCACTCACCCTCTCTCTCTTTATTCATATATTTAGATTGTGTGTCTTAGCCAAGGATATGGGGATATAAGTTTGAAAAAATCCAAATTTAATTTTGACTTAGACAAAGCTTTGTTTCCAAAAGACTCTTGGGAAAATTTTTGTCAAGAATCATAGTTTATGGAATTATGGCAGTTTTGAAATAAATAAGCTAACAAAAAAATAAGTATTTAGTTTTTAAGTAAACTGGAAAAATAGTTGGTTGCTTTCAGGTTTTCTCATTTATTGATGTCTACTGTTATTAAAAAAATTTACTTGTTTAAGGTGCATAAATGTTAACAGACTTAATTTTTATTGCCAATTTAATTATACTCTGTTTATTTTCTATAATGTTAAATGATAAAAAATGCAACTAGGAATTTTAAAGATTTTTATTTTATATTTTTTGCAAATTGTTTAATGTTTTACAATTGTAAAAAGAAATTCTGTTCAAATCTTTAAAGAAATAGGAACTTGGGACCTGTTATTGCAGCAAATAATACATTGAAGTTAAATTCAATCTAAAAAAATGCATCTTGGCTGAAGAATGAAATTTGTTTTGTTGAGGAATTTTCATCTATAAGTATCTTTTGGCAATTAACTTGAAGATTAAAATATGGAGAGAAAAATTCAAGATATTTTTACAAAATTCATAGAAATTTTTTTTCTGAGAATGAATTCCTATTGCTCATTGAAAATAACATTTTTAAAGTTAGAATTTTGTCTACAACTGTCTATCAAAAACAAATAAGTGGTAATTCTAATCCTTTTCATTACTTTATAGTTGATTCTTTACACCAAGCACTCTGTATTTATGAAGGACAGAGTTTTTATTGTGTTCTTATGTATCTTTATAAATTGATTACTTGAGAAATTGCACATTCTTACGAGATCCCTTTCTTTTTCCTTTGTTTCCTCTCATTTCTTTTTGTTTCCCCTTGTCTGTAGTTATAGTTATTACTGCAAGACATCAGAGCCGAGCTTTGATTCCAAAGCATCTTGTTGAGATGGCCATGATGAAAGGGAATGAAAGCAAGTATGTTAATATGCTCATAATTCATGACTTCCTTCTACGAACTTCAAAGACAAAAGCCTGCAGTTAGTTATCTGTAATAAGGATATAATTCCTATTAGTTATAAGTATTAACTTGATTCCTAATTTTCCTCTATTTAGATTTTCGTTGGCTCAATCAGCTTCTCTTATCTCTTTCTAGAACCAAGAGATGATAGATTTCTCATCGCCTAATAAACTTAGCGATAAGTCTTTGATTAAAAAATACTGTGAAGAGAAAAAAGGCCATTCGTATAGCATCAGGATAACCTGGCATTTTCATTTTAGTTTCTGCTTTTGTCTTTCTTTTAACATTTAATGATAATCTTATCTGTTCTGGAATTTCAGATTTTATGAACTATAATGTTTGCTTGAAATGTATTATTTTGGCTGTATGGAGGAGACAAGTTCAGTGTAAGCAGAATTACTTTCTTTGAATGAGGTCAGAATAATAGGAGCAGGCATTGATTGAAAGTGTTTTAAGCAGTTCTTGTCATTCAGACTTTAAAGAAAGAAAATTAAGTATAACTCTCAAGGAAGAAAAATGAAAATCAGTGGAATATTTTAAATAACATTAATGGCTAAATATGCAATATATGAATAATATTTAGTAGGAAAAATGGAATTTGAAAAATTTACAATTTATCTTTTTCACTCAGTAATTAGAACATTTAAAGTCTGCAGTTGAGTATCACTTGGGGAATATTTTCCTTGGTTTTTTAGATGATTTAAGTAGCAATGAAGCTGTATTATGTATAAACAAACATTTCAGTAATGAAATTTTAAGTCTCTTTCAATTTATCTTTAGATCTCATCTGAAGAATTATATTTATTCTTATTGTCTTATTATTATTTATTTATTTATTTTCTTGCATCCTTGTTGTGAAAACTTTGGTTGGTTGAACTATGGTTTTGTTTGTCTGGCAATTTTTATTATCTGTCTATTTTTAGAGATCATGAAATTTTGATTTTCTTATTTATTTCCAAATATCTGTTAACTTTATTTTTGTACCCAAAGAAAATTTGAAACAATTTAAGTGTTTTTAATCCAACATTATTTCTTATTACTATAAATGTTCTATTTCACAAGACATGCCTTTTAAGTAGACATTCTGTTTTTTTGTTATTTTTTTTTTCACAATGAAATTGACATCAACCAACCTTGGACAATCAAAAGTTTAATGTCAGATTTGTTTGCTTATATATGTACAGATACACACTTATTTTTGGTAACTTACATATTTTTATTTATTCAACTTGTAAGCCTAATCTCAAATGTTTGAAAAAGTATTTAAGGAATTTCTTTGGTAGAATTTTTTAAATAAATTTTGCTGTGAAAGTGATTTGGTTTGGCTAAAAAAAAAACTTTGAAAAGTTAGAAGAATTTCATTTGGTCTTACTTTTATATTTTGTTCTCATTAAAAAAAATCTCCAAAGTTGAATTAGGATACATTTAAGAATATGGGACACAGAACTTGTCAGCCTTCTGTAATTGCATAATAACAAATAGCTTTCTGAAAAAAAAGTGAAGCCATATCATGATGAAATGGTAAGAAAGGAAGCCATAATGATAATCTAGTTGACACAGAGCACAGAATAACCAACTAATCAAATTTTGATAACAGCACATACTTTAGGTAAAAAATAGAAGTACTGGCTTACTTTCAAATATTTCAAATATTTAAAATTTATTTTTGTAGACTTTGACTTTAATATCAACAGCTTTTATGAATGAGAAATTAAATATATAACTAACTTCATTGCAAAGAATTCTCATGACTTCTAAAGAGGAAATGAGTGCATTTCTTACAGAAGCATTTGATATGTTTCACTGACATGAAAGAAATGCCTAGAAGATGTTTGATGATAATTCTGTTATGGTTGCTTTTTTTTGTTTTCTTTTAACTTTAAGGCTGGTGCAGTTAGAACAATAATTTCTTTTTATGTTTTTACTCTGTGCAGATATTGCTTGATGAGTCAAGGAGTGGGGAAAAAAAGAACTCATTTTCTAAGATGATTTTTATTCATTATTGACTTTGTATGAAGATGACAACTATTAAAATGTATGTGAAGATAATGATGGCATTAGAAAAAACAAAACACCTTTCAAGACATTAAGCATTTTTTTAAATACATTAAACATTTATATTTACTTAGACAAATTGGATACATTTCTTTCTTTTTGTTTTGGAGAAATAAGATAAACAATGCCCGAAAGCTTTAAAGCTACAAGCATTTGAAAAATCTAAATGCAATGATTTATTTGTTTTTATTCAATCTTTTAATATCATTACAAAGAAATATATCCTCTTTTGATGAGAACAAAATCTAGTCATATGTAACTTGTTTGTTTTTAGTTTTGACCAATTTAACTGTTATTGAATAAAAGGTGTGTCATGATTTTGAAATGATATGAAAATGCTTTTAGTTTAAAGACTAAAAGCATAGACTTTTATAATCTTAATATTGTTTTTCATTAGAAAAAGTAATGTATTTTATCTGTTATTTTCATTATTGAAATGATATTGACATGTAAATTTTTATTCACATTTCAAAGATGTGCTGCTCCGAAGAAAAGATAAATTTAAAAATTGTATCTAATTCATATTTTTTGAATTTTTGACCAAGTGAAAATACAAGTTACCTGATCAGTGCTACAAAGAAAAAATCTATTGTTTTCATGAGGAGAAAACTTAATGTTTTTAATAAAAAATATATTTTATTATCATTATAATTTTCAAGTCATTTACATTATTTCCTAATATATATATATATATATATATATATATATATGACTGATGGCCAGTTTGTGAAGGAATTGACTTCCTCATAATATGTCCCTGGGGAGATGATCCCAGTGTGTGGCACCATTGGAAAGTACCTGAAAGCCATAAGACAGTCACTCAAGATTTATGAGTGAAATTGAGTAAACAAAACTGTTTGGGAGCCATTGATGATTATGAATTCCTTATACGTCACACATTTTAAAATGCACATTATACAAATATTGTATATTCATTTTAAGTACATTTCACATTTTATGCATTCCTGTTTTAAAATTAAAGCTTCAATGAAATCTTTTTCATAGATTATCAATTTATAAAATTTTGTTCTATTTATGTTACTGTAAATTTGCATTTAGAATTAGTTGGTTTTAAAGTTGATGACCAATTTCTAATATTAAAATACTGACTCTTAAAGGATAATAAAATTTAAATTTCAGTTGCATGTGTGAAAAAACTTACTGTTATCAGAGAGTAAAGTTCAAATGATAAACCTGGAGTCAATTGCATTTCTTTTTATTCTATGGTGAAATCATTCAAATTAAGACATTGCATGTTGCTTCTAGTTTTATAATAATAATAGGGGTGGGTGATAGAGATCAAATTTTTCAAAAAAAAAAGTGGAGAAGTGTTTCATTCCACTCATTTGTGACCAAATAGAAAGAAATGAAAATTTTTGAAAATTGGATGGAGCTGAACTGAAATGTGCCCAGACTTGCCAGGGGCCCAAAAAATCACTCAAAATGACAATGATGAAATGGCAAGAAAGGAAGCCATAATGATAATCTAATAATGAAAAAAAAATAGGGGACAAAATTGACTATTTTGAATTGAAATCACCAAATACTTCAACATTACATTCTACCAAAACATGCTATTGGGCAAAAGTAACCATATTTGAACATCTCAGGCCATTATAAAGAACAGGAAGAATGATCAAGAGGGTTTTTGGTGACTCCAACTCACACATGTTTAAAAATATCATTGTGACTTTGGAAATAAACCATGCCAGACATCTTAAAGCACATTCAATATATTCCACTTCAAGGTACAATTCACATGCCTGTACCAGTTGATTATTTGATGTTGTATCTGAAACAGTATATCTTAGATCATCAAAATGGTGAAGCAAAGCAGCAGCACTATCCGAGGAGACCAAAACCTTTTTCTTTTAACCAGCTTTACCTTGTCTCTCTTTCCCTCTATTCAACCCATGAGTATCAGATTCTCCAGGCTCTTCTTCTTCATTATGTGTACCAGAAACTTCAGAAACTTTTCTTTCTGATGTTAAGTATAAGCCTTCTCCTTGTTTGTAACTTCTCTAAGACCTCATCATTGTTTATATGCTAGGTCCATGATATCCTTAGCATCTTTCTGTAGAACCACATCTCCATCACCTCAAGTTTCTTCTTCATCTTTGAGGAAATCATCCAACATTCTTTTCTGTAAAGAAGGACAGATGTTATGTAACAGTTCATTATTCTTTTCTTTGTTACCAAAGAAATCTTCCTGTCTCGCAATACTCTGCTCAGCTTTTGGAATGTGTCCTTGGCCATCCCAATATGTCTACGGATCTCAGTGTCACACTTACTGTCCTCTGTAAAGATGCTTCCCAGGTATTTATACTTCTGTGTCTGCTTGATTCTAGTGTTCCTGATCTGCAAATCACATTTCGGGCTCTTTCTCTTGCTAATGACCAGGCATTCACCTCACAAGTATGGCTCATGCAAAGATGTAGAGGTATGTGCTGTGACAGGAGGGTTGGAAACTGAATCTGTCATGAGGGCTGTTATTTTATCCAAAATTGGTCTATTTTTGATGACATCAAAAATATTTCTGTGTAAGCTTTGTAGAAACAACATATAACCATATATTCAATCATTTAAATCAAAATCAGCAAGGTTTGTGGTTCATTTTTAATGTTTTGTGGAATACTTTGTCAATTTTAGTGATTTTTTTTTGAGGGGGGTAGCAGGTCTGGGCATGTTTTGGTCCAGCTCCATCTCAATTTTCAAAAAATTTCACTCATTTCCTTCTATTTGGACACAAATGAGTGGAATAAAACACTTTCTCACTGTTTTTGAAAAATTTGGTCTCTATAGCCCATCCCTAATAATAATAACTAGCAGTAGAGCCTGGCGTTGCCCGGGGATGTAACAGTAAGAGATAGATCAAGTATCAACCATCATAAAGACTAAAAAATAAAATTGACAAAGATTATTGTTTACGGTTGACGGACACGCATGTCTTAATTAGTTTTTTTTTTTTTTTTTACGAATTGGTCAAACCCAAATTTAAACAAAAACATTGTTTACAATCATTATGAGTCTATCGATTGGTGAATAGAATTTTATTATAAACAATTGTCTTGTAAATGGAATTTTTAAAGCATTTTGAATGTAAATAAAGAAAAAAGTGTGCAAGACAATAAGAAATGCTACCTGCCGAAAAAAAAGTGGATGTCTGTTTTATTGCCTTACAAATGTAAGAAATCCGATCCCATATATAAAGGAACACACACACACACACACACACACACACACACACACACACACACACATAAACAACCTGGGTTTTTTAACATAAGTCACTCCACGGAATCGCTAAAACATAGAGCATAGTCTGATGAAAAAGACGCCAAAGTTTATGAAAACAAAATTTTATCGTCAAAATGCTTATTTTTTTTTATGAAGAGGATAGACTAAATTTTTTTTAATTATTTTTAAAAATTTTTCCATCTTTTAGAATATTCTAAATTTTGATTTAAAAACCTTGTTTCTCTTTGTCGCAACAAGGGGTAGTAAATAACATAGATAATTTTAACGCATTTTTTGTATTTACACATTAATTTGGAAAATCTTGCAAAAAATAAAAAATAATTGTCAGATGTTAATGAAACTTTCAGAAACTATTCACAGATGTTTTTTTTTTTATTAAAGTCATGGCAGAAATATTTTTTTTTTATATTTATTAACACCCCCATAACTAATTTTATGAAAAACTCTAGAAATTCGAGACCATCGGTTTTAGTGATTACAATAGTTAAAAGCACAAGGCTTTGAAGAATGCAAATCACGTTTTTTTTTTTTTTTGGCCAACGTACCTGAAAATCAGCTGTGAATTGTAACATACAAAACTCAATAAAACAAATATATTATTTAGTTTCAAATGCTTTTATTTGTTTTAATTTGTTTTTATGAATATGGACAATATTTTCTGAAAGCAAAAAATTTTTTCAATGAAAATTGAATTTTTAATACAATTATTTCTTATTTCTTTAATTTAAAAAAAATTTTTAAATTGAATTTTAAAAAATATTTTAACATTAGTTAAAAGCAACATCAACCTTTCTAAATGTCCGTGTGAGATTGTCATTGTCTAGCACTTTGAAAATTGTATAATTTGGACCAATCAGATTAGCCATGGTAATTAAGAAATGTAATTTTTGTGTTTATAGTCGGACAGTAATTATCAAGTACGGAAGACCAACCAGAATACAATTTAGTTGCATTATTTGAGTTCAGCATTGTTCTCCGCTGTTAAGCCCTTTACTTTTGTGAAACATGTATGGAGAAGTTAATTTGAGTTTTCAATTTCAACTGAGAAGGGTACCTACAAGTAACAGTATCATCTTATGAAATTTAACTACTGCTAAACTTTAATTTATATGATCTTATTTTTATATTAATCTCAGTTATGACATTTTTCCATAAATGAAATATCAAAATTAATAATAAAATGAATGGAAATACAAATAACACAGTAAAATGTAATAAATGTACATAAAATTATAGTATTTTATGTACATTTCTGATAAAATTTCATAAGAAAGGTACCTAAATTAATTAGATACCTTTTTCTTATGAAATTTAATCTCACTATTAACAGTCTTATTTTTAATTTCTTTATATTTTCCATAAAGCATCGTAAACGTAAAAATGAAAGCTAAGTACAAAAAATATAAATAAAATAAATAAAAAAAAAAAAAAATAGAGCGCTGAAAGTTTTCCTTAAAAGTAACAAGGTAAATAATTTGTTCACTTAAATAATTTCACTTCCTTCCATCCGTAGAAAGAATTCTCCTCCCGTAAGTTATCTAAACGTCATGAATGTGCCTTTCGTCAATCGTCAAGCAACGCGAAAGGTTACGACCTGCTTTGTTTTATTTTCAAATTACATTTTTTTCGGCGCAGGAGCTAAGTTAAGCTTGGTTCAAAATATTTTAAATAAACAGTATAATATCTGTTTTATTAAAATCAGTTTTGAAAAAATGATAATTGACTTTTAAAAGAATATCAAAGTAAGATTTTAATCTTTTTTATCAAATCGAAAAAAATGATTGAAAATGATTATCTGCCCTTTTTTTTTTTACCAAAAAAAAAATATTTTTAACGAAAATTTCAGACATGCTAGGAACGATTAAAAAATGTAAAAAATACCCCAAAATACTTTGATCTTTCCTCTTTAATAATAATATGAACATTAGATGATAAAATTTTGTTTTCGTCAAGTTCGGCGTCTTTTTCATCATGCTATGCTCTTTTGTTTACATTTTCGTGGGTGAGTTCTCCCCCTTTCATTCTCACGATGTGTCTTAATCGTGTTTTCAAATTGATTTTATTAAAAAACAACTGTATTTTTCCCATTTTCGGCGCCGTAAGAAACACCACAAAGTAATTTTATGTAGTCCTGTGAAGTTTTGTTGAAATCGGTTAAAATATTCGATCCAACATATAAACGTTACAGACACACACACACACACACAACCTGCGTTTTATAATAAGTAAGATATTGTAAATTGGTAACATTTAGGACTTTGAAGTTTTATAGTCCTTTTTGCACTGTATTAATTGCAGCAGTAATGTATTATAGTGATTATAAAAATGCTATACAACAATTTCTGATAATATGGTTGAATTCAAAGTTGCTTTGATGCAAAATGTCTTACTATGATCAATCAAAATGTCAGTATTATTTAATGAATTTTGGCATTCTACATATGTATTTTTTAATGTCTATTTCTAAAAAGTAGTTATACAAATCTTTTAATAAAGTCCACTGATTGTATGATACTTACATTGCAATGAAGAGTTTTTATTTGAGGTGATATCTAAAAATAAAATTTGCTTAAAGTTTTTTACTATATATGTAATGTCTTATCAGGACCTGGGTATTATGGCTCCCTGCAACTTTTGTTGCTTTTACAAGTGCTCTTTTGTCTCTCCCTTACAAGCGCTCTTTGTCTTTGTGGTACTTATTTATTTCAAATTTGTCACAATGTTACTTAATGTTTTCCCTTGTTTCTCTTGCCTTCAATGTGCCCTCTGATTATCGAATTCTCCTTTCTTTATTATGTATCCAAAAGAACTATAGCTGTATCTTTGTTAACATTAGCAACAGTTTTTTTGTAATTATGAATTAATTATTTTAATCTCTATTTTTAATGGAAAGTTTTTAATTTTGTTGCTTAACTAGCAATAAAAATGTTGAGCTAAAAAAAGTTAAGTAAAAATTTCAAAAACTAAATTTCAATCTAAAGAAAAAGAAAAACTAGATCAAAGAATTTAAAGTTAAAAATCAAAGGATATACTAATTGGAAATGAATAAGGAATTCTAGTTTATTCCATGCATGGAAAAATGTGAATTCTATAGAAAAGATTTTGCTTTTAGCATTAAAATCAACATTGTGTTCTGTGATGTTGTTAACTGCTTGGCTCAGCTCTAGTGAGTCAACAGTGCACATTTGATGTTTGTTGTTTATCACTTGATCCCAAAGGTTTAAGCTGCCAACTGTTTGAAAAATGGCTGCTGCTTTCTTATAGCTGAAATAGCCTAAATACAATTGGTTTGGAACTTTGTTGTTGTGATTTCGTTTTCTTAACTTGGACTCAAAGTGAAGCCATGGCAGTGGAAGAATGATGTGAAAATTTATTGAGAGGAAAATCTCTTCCAGCTGAAAGTGAATGCTTACTCAAATGACCAGAGGGAAAAAAATCTACCAGTAAAGTGATTAACTTGTCAAAGTTGTTTTCATTTGTGAAAAAATGGTTTACTATGACTTACTGCCTCTCCTGTTATGCTTAATTTAAATTACATGAAAAATATATTCTTTAATCTCAAATTTGAACATACATGGGATAATTATCCTTAAGATTATATGAGAATCTAGAAATTAAAATCATAGGAAAATGAATTAAAACTTTTTGCTAACAAAGCTCTAAAAGACATAACAAGGGTATAGTTATAACATAAAATATTGACACTGATTTTCTTAGTAAAATTATTGTGCACAAATAATAGTTTTATTTGCTTAAATGAGAAAATCCATGCATTGTCTATCAAAAAAATATTTCATGTATTAAAATGTTCAAAGAGGAAAATTCTTATTTCATTGATTGCAAAAAAGAAAGTTAATTTGATATTAATCACAATGTAGGCTTTTGAAAAAAAAAGTAAAAAAAGAGGCATTTTGCCTTTTGTTTTTAATCAATTTATATTAAGAGATATTGAATTACTAACCTAACCATTGCCATATGGTTGAATCATTTCTGTAAATATTTTTGTAATTTTTACATATTTGTGATGTTTTTATTTTATTTCTTTTCTTTTTATTTCAAATACATGTGAACTACTTTTAGTGAAAAGAACTTGCATTTGAATGCATTTTTCCTTACTGTTGAGTGTAATATCATCAACTTTATCAATTCAGTGCTTTAGATGAAAGCTTAAACCTCTAGGGTACATATTTCCTTAAATACTGTATGTTTTCAGTATCATTTCAAATATTTAGCTCATTTTATATATATATACTTTCAAATTTTTGGAAATATTTATCGATCTGTGATTGATTAAAACCTAATAAAATTCATTATTTTCTATTTCCTTAATAACTATAACCTTATTTTAAAAACGTTTTTATAACCCTGCCTTCTGCTGTGATTGATTCCAGTTTTGTCTATACAAATATATGGGAGAAAGTTTATCTTACATTAAGGAAAATTACTAATTATGTGATAATCTAAATTATTTTGTTGTCTCATCTAATTTAGGTTAGTAAACAAAAATATCTGAAACAGTATTTAAAACAGTATAAGTGAAATTGATTTCTTTATCATTTGAAGTGTCTCCTAACTACTGCACATTTCAGTAACATTATGTGAAAGTTGGCAGATATTTCTAGTGCTCATTTAATATTTTTAGCACTCTCCAGAGCTGCAAGTAAAACTGAATACTAACTTTAATCCTCAAAAGAAATCTCTTTGATAACAGAAATGATTAGTTTCATTGGAATGACAAAGGTTTTCACTTGATTGAAGAAATAATGACAGAACCAAACTCTTCAGTTCCAGTCTTTATACCTAATTTAGTGCCAAATTCTCTCTAATTATATCGAGTCTGTTATTACAGCCCAAATTCAATTCAGTTGTCAAAATGACCAAATAGTTAAATTTCATGTGAAAGCAACTTTTCTAATCTGCCCACTTTTGTCTATTCTGAATGTGATATAATGAAGCTGTTCACTTAATGCACCCTTCTCAATTGTAGCATGCACAAAATGAAAAGCAATACTTATGTAACAAAGTAAGAAATCTGCATTATCATTTGATTGGACAATTCTTTGAATCTTAAAATTTTATCAAAATTTAAATAATTTCAGTTACTTTTTGAAAAGAAATGAGTTGATATGTATTCTTGGAGGTGGGTAGAACAGAGCCTGAAAGAATATTTAATAGTATTTCTTTGAGTGAAGATTTTCTTAATTTTAGAATTTGAAAATTAATAAAATTTCTGAAAATATGGGAATAGAGAGAAGGTTATATTGTTAGAATTGGTAAATTCTGGATTAGCAGAATAATTTGCATGTGTGTAATAACATTTTTAAATATATAAACTGAATTTATAATAAAATGATTTAGTTTTAATATGAAGTATACTTATCTCTTTATCCATTGGAATTGCTTGATTTCTTTTTGCTTGTTAACTCAAGTAGTTTTTGAAGAGACAAATTCATGCAATAAATTAAAATTACTTCCATAAAGCTATCAGAGAAATACCTGTATTAATGTATAACATTAACTTCTAATAACAATTTTACCTACATGACTCTAAAATTAATAACCCAAACTCATCGTTGAGTTTTCAATGGTTAGACATATTTTATTGAATACAACTGCCATATCTGGTCTGGTGCTCCTACTGTATATCTGAAGATTCTTGACAAAATTCAAAGAAGGTCTGTAATGTAATGATCCTGATCTGGCATCTAAACTTCAGTCACTTTCTCGCTGATATGACTTGACTTCACTGTCTTTTCTACAAATATTTTCATGGCAACCATTCAGATGACCTTATTTCCCTAGTCCCTCAACTATATGAATATAACCATGCTATTTGTCTGGCAAGTAGGTCTCACTTCTATTTTAACAGTTTCTTTTCTCACACTTCCCACCTGTGAAACTCCCTTCTGATATTTTGCTTTCCTGTCACCTACAATCTTCAAAAACTTAAATGCAGTGTTAATTGCCATCTTCTGTCTTCCTAAAACCTGTTACTTTATTGTCTTTTTTCACACTCCTCCTCACTAAAATATTCTCATTTTCTTTCATTCCCTGTAATCCCTTGAGTTCTAATTGCATTGTTGCCTTTCTTGGGGTGAAACAATTAAAATAAAAAAACGAATGGATTTCACATTTTCCTTTGATATTTTAACCCATTAATACCTACCATAAAATCTGATAGAAAATTCTGTATTATCAGTTTCTAAAATAAGTCCAGTATTTATTATCTTCTGTGTGCCATGTTCTTTTATAACTTTGGTGATTATGACCCTCCACAATTTCCTTTCCTTTACAACTCTTAATAAATGTTGTCTTTTTGTTATCTTTCCTAAACCTTGTTCTACCATTGATTTACTCCAGCTCACTAGGTAGGGTATGCATTGTTTTCCTCTGTCCCTCTTGCCTTCAATCTGTCCTGTGAGTATCAAATTTTTCAAGCCATCTCTTCCTGACATTAAGTATAGGTGTCCTTTCTATTTTCTCTAAAAATTTGTTGTTGCTCACATGTTCAGCCCATGGTATTCTTCTGTAGAATCACATTTCTGTTGCTTCATCTATGAAGAGTTTGTCTAGCATTCTCTTCCATAGAGGAGGACTAATATTATATGACAGTGCTGTACTGTTTTTCTTTGTTTCTAATGAAATTTTTCTTTTTCTTAATAGTTTGCTTAGTTTTTGGAAGGCAACTTTTTCTATTTCAGTGTCACACTTTCTGTCCCCTCTTAGATGTTTAAATTGTTGTACTTGTTTGATTTTGTTATCTCCAGTTTGTAATTTGCATGTTAGGCTGTTCCTTTGGTTAACAACTATGCATTCTGTCTTTCCAGTATTACTTATAGGTGAATAAAAATAGAAATTTCTAAAAATCCAGTGTTAATTATAGGTTTCTACCTATGACTCATTAATACCTTCTATCCTATTTTAGGAATGGTGGCCATTAATGGGTTAAGTTATACTTGATTGGACTAAGATGAGGAAGTACTAAATAAAAGACTTTGAAAGTATACTGCACTATGAAACAGGACTCGAATGAAAGGGACTTCACCTTTGCTTCATTCATTAAGCTTTACAGAATTGATGATTACAGACAAAAGAATATTGAATAGTTTTAAAGTTCTTTTGTGTTTTACATTATGAAACACTGAATTAAATCTTCATTACATTGTAGATTTATAGACTCTTTTTTTTTTTTATCCTGTACTTGAATGTTTATCATTGATTGAAATCTAAACATTAAATTTTTCAGAATATGATTTATATTTGTCTCTGTGAAGAAGAAAGATTCTTTAATGATAGAAAAGTAAGACAAACTATTTTGAAGTGGTTTTTGTTCATTATGGAACCATATTTGGATATATTTAATAAATTTGTTATACTTATTTTAGAATGTGACTACAAATCTTTTAAAGATGGAGTGTATGGTCATCAGAGGATGAGCCTAAAATGCAATCTGAAGAGTGGGAACACTAGAATCAAGCAGACGCAGAAGTATAAATGCCTGGGAAGTGTCTTGATAGAGGACAGTAAGTGCGACATTGAGATCCTAAGGCATATTGGGATGGCCAAGGGCATATTCCAAAAGCTGAGCAGAGTACTGTGAGACAGGAGGATATCTTTGGTAACAAAGAAAAGAATAATGAACTGTTACATGACATCTGTCCTTCTTTATGGCAGCGAATGTTGGACAATTTCCTGAAAGATGAAGAAGAGACTCTAGGCAACAGAGATGTGGTTCTACAGAAAGATGCTAAGGATATCATAATGAGGAAGGAGAGCCTGGAGAATCTGATACTCATGGGTTGAATAGAGGGAAAGAGAGATAAGGTAAAGCAGTGCATGACATATCTGGCAGACTTAAGCAAGTGGATGACAGAATGTGGTCAGAGGGAGGAAGTAGAGGGAAGAAACTTGTTGAGAGCTGCAAGGGATAGAGGAAGGTGGAAAACCATGATCACCTACGTCCTGAAAGGACATGGTGCATAAAAAGAAAAGAATGTCATTAGGCGATCAGTTCAGAAAATTTTCATGAAAAGGGAAAATCTTTATTGGGGTTGTAAAATATGTGTTCATTGATTTCCCATGACTTAGTAGATTGTCAGCATGCCTTTAATGGTAGTATTTAACTGTATGCCAACTTGAATTGAAAATGGAACAAACCCAGCCAAAAAGTGGGACATTTTCTCTTCTTCAGGTGCCAAGAACTCTCCCAGTAATGTTAAATCCTGCCTGGAGGGAAAGCTCATTGGAGCTGAACATTATAATTCATTTTAATCCTAATTGTAGCTCTGGAATATGGATGCCTTCATAGTATCTCTCAGCGTTAGGTTATTTAGTAGTATCCATTTCATCTGTAACATTTGACAATTTGTATTAGGTTACATAGTGCCAGTACAGAGGAGTGATCCCTACCTCAACTTGATGTATAATTGGCTGCTTTACAAAGCCAAAAAATATCCAACTACTCTACTATTTATCCATAAGCAGATGAAGCAGTGGATTCATGCTAATAGCACGAGTGCAAAGTGAACACAAATTCTCCTAACAGTTTGAACCTGGTGTATAGATTTGATTCTACATGTTTTAACCAATAGGCCAAATGCACCTTTACAAAATCCATGCCACTGTCATTAATGTTATAAAAAATTTGTTTTTTTTTGTTTTTTTTGTTGGCATGGATAATATGGCAATGAAATAATAACCTCAGTGGATTTGTTTGCAGATGAGATTTGAGTGATCAGTAGAAAGTTGATTTCATAGAAGGTCCAAGGATTATCCCATGAAAATTGACCACTAGAAGGTCCAAAGATTTTCTCCTGAAAATTGACCTATACATGGTCCAAAGATTTTTCACTTAAAATAAACCTATAGAAGGTTGTAATATAGTAACAGCTCTAAGTAGAAGCTTATGAAGCTTTATTTGGCTAATTTAGCTTTGGTGCTGAAAATGTTTATTTTATTATAGTGGATAGTTACAAGTGAGGATGTTTTTATTTTATTACCACAAAGGTCCAAAAATTTTCTAGTCAAAATAAACCAATAGAACATCAACACTTTGCTTTTAGATCTTTGTGTTCATATTTATTTTAAAACAGATTTGGGATTATCAGTTCTAATGATTGAAAATGATATATATAAGCATATACTCTATCCTAGATATTTATGGATTCTTGATAAAATCCAAAGAATCTGCAATGTTATTTGTCTTGACCTGGTATCTCAGATTCAGTCATTTTCCCACTGCCATAATGTAGTTTCTCTGTTCCTGTTTTATAAATACTTTCACAGTAATTGTGCTGATGAACTTTCCTCTATGTTACCTAAACTTTCTGAATTTAAGCACAGTACTAGATTGGCAGTAAGGTCATATCACTTTACAGTTGAAATGGCTATATGTAGCCATAAGTTCTATGCTAACAGTTTCTTTTCTCACACTTCTTGATCATGGGACTCTCTTCCAGCTTCTTGCTCTCCAGTCAACTTTAATCTTCAAAAATTTAAATGCAATGTCAATTGTTATCTTCCATCTTCTTAATTTCTGTTCTTTTATTGTTCTCTCACCTTAGTGATTTTTTTCTCATATTCTTTAACAATCTGTAACCCCTTTCATCTCGGTGGCTTTATTATCTTGCTTGGGGTGGAACAATTAACAAAACAATCTATGGCCTTATCCCTTCAAAATTTGCCTTGTAGATGATCTTATGAGAAAGAGTATGTGACTTAAAGCTAGTGTTATAAGTTTAGGTAAGTGATATTTTACACTTTCAAAAGTTCTAAGCTGGGTTTGATTAGGTAGGAATAAAAATAATTACTCAAGAATAGCTATTTATCAAAGAAATGATAATTTTTATGATGATTGAACACATATTGATAGCATTATTCTTCCATTATATTTACAGCAGAGATTTAAAATCTGTTGTAACCACCTTCCTCACTTCAAATTCAATAGCAACTTTTTAGTATATTTTTTTGTCATCTTGTAAAATCTAACTGATCAGTTGTACATAGATGAAATATACAAGAAGGCTATGACTGTAACGAACACATCTATATAAATTAAGGGCAATGAAAGTTAAAGATACTTTGGTGTCATTTTAGGGTTTGTTGACTCTGAAATATGAGTGTTAAGTGAGAGGTAGGTAAGGGACAATGTATTCTTAGGTATGTGTATTGATAAGTAAGTGATGATACAGATGCATTTTTCTGTGCATGTTGTATATAGTTGTGAAACTAGCTTGATTATAATTAAATGATGTCATCAGATAATAAAAAAATGTTCAACATTTCTGCTTGTTTGATTAAGAGAAAGATTTATTGTTGAATACTAAATATATTTTGCAGAGCATTGAATCATTGTTTTCTGCAACTTTCATGTTGAAAAGAATATGGGATGAATTAGATTATGGTATTTCTTAACTTGTTGCAATTGGTTTGTGTTTAAGTTGGTCAGCATTGCTTCTCACTTCAAAGTCATTCTTATCCCAACTGAACTTTACTGTTTCCAAAAAGCAATATATACTTGTAAAATTATAGTCTATCTCTTTGATTGACAGAGTAAATATTGATTCTTTTAAATGATGTGGTGAGTTGTCCACTTTTACTTAATTTTGTCTGTTATAAAATACTGATAACAACAAGGAAATAAAATCACCTGATTCAAATGATTAAGATTTATTGCAAGATATTTTTGTGTTAATTTAGGAAATCTGTATCATTTGTTCTATAATATATAACATAAAATGACTATATATTTATCTGTTATCTACTCTGATCTCACCTCCTTGAGATGATTAGATATTCTGCTGTTATGGTAACAGAGATATCAGCCACTTGTATGTACCATGCTACCAAAACAATGACAAAAGGTTGTTGATACATTCCCTTTTGTGTTTGTTTCTTCTGAATATTTTAATATTTAGTGATTTTAAAAAGCAGAAAAAGACATGCTCAAAAAGAGACAAAAATTCTATACAGCCAAATATTTTATGTAAAGAGAATATTTGCTTATTACTAATTTATAAAACTCTTCCACAAAATAATAAATAATGCATGTAAATATATTATGTAGTTTCTTTTCTTTAAAAAATATCTCCTAGAAATCTATATACACTTGTGATTTTTTTTCTGCAGGTCTTTCCACGTTTCTATCCATCCTTCCTCTTTGTTGCTTTCCTCTTTCCTTTTCAATCATTGAATTTTTATTTCTTTGTTGCTTTGCTTGTAACTCAACTACACAACTGATGCCACCACCTTCAAATCCAGACAAGCAGTTTGCTGTTGCTTGTGTTAAACTACATATTTATTCAATGGGGAACAGAATATTATTTTGTTTAGTCTAATATTCAGGAAATATTGAACATTAACAAGCATATGCAGGGGAACAATTTTTTTTAATAGTTTTTAAATATAGTGCAAATACAAAATTACTCTGTCACAAAATATGCTGGAACAACATTTAGTTTCTTTTACCACTCCAGAAGAAACCTGACTCCTCCTTCCATACTTCATCTTTACAAGAGTTTATTCAGACCAAGAAATAGAGTATTGCAACCAAATCTAGATGTGGGTTGCCCAATCCTCACTTTCTAATTTTGTGTTTATGTGGCCTTGTGGGGGAGGAATTATATTCTACTCTGCATCCCATTTTCTACAACTAAATGTTGCAAACCTATTGATACTGTCTTTATGTTCATAGCAAATGTTCTGATGAGTGCCATTCCTTAGTTCCACCATATATTAACTTTACAGCTAAGACCACAGGGTCAACCCATTCTCATTCCTTTTATATTCCACTTGGCTTCTTTCCAAAACCCACTTCTTTATGGAACAAACTCCCATGTGGATGCTTAATCTTTTCAAGTCCAGGATCAATCATTATCTATCCTCATAATCTTCACTTCCTACTTTCTCCTCATATGTCCACACCACATACTTCATACAATGAGTGTTTACATTGAGTGACTCTTAGGCTTTGTATGGAATGAAAAGTTTTCTTTTTCTATGTGCTATGTCCATTCTTGATATGGGTGATCATGGCACTCTACAACTTCCTGTCCTTTGAAAGTTTATATTTTTGCTATATCTCCTAATTCCTGTTCTTCCAACCATTTACACAAACTTGTTAGTAGGTTATATGCTGCTTTCTGCTGTCCCTTTTAACTTCAATATATTGTTTGAGTTAATTTTTCCATGCCCTCTTTCCTCATTATGCACCCTTGATATTTCAAAAAAAATCTCCCTCTGATGCTTTGTATAAGTGTTGATTTTTTGCATTTTCTCTAAATCTTTGTTGTTGCTCACATGTTCAATTCTTGGTATCATTTCTGTAGAACCACATTTCAGTTGCTTCAAGTTTCTTCTCTGTATGTGATGAGATGGTCCAGCATTCACTTCTATATAGAAGGACTGATATTATGCAACTATTCAGTACTCTTTTATTTTTTTCTAAGGAAATTTTTCTATTCCTTAATAATGTGCATAGCTTTTGGTAGTCACCTTTTTCTATTGCAGTACACATTTGGATTTAAGTGTCATATTTTCTGTCCTCTTAAGAAACACTTCCTTTAGTAAAAAGAAAGAAAAACTTTGATATAGCACTCATTTCTTGGTAGTACAGGTAAACTATTCAACATATTACCTGTAAAAAATGATAGGATGATTTAGATATTTCGGAGTGTGACCCCTTTTCATAAGGCACACATTCTATACTGATCTTAGGCTGATATACTGATCCATATAAAATAATCCTATCTAACTAAATCAAGCTTAGAAAGCTTGATTTATTTGGGAAAGATATCAGAATAATCTGCCTGCCAAAAGATAGAAAATGAATTGAGCAGGTATCCAAAAATAGAAACTGGCAGAAAACAAGGATGCATCTTCTTGCCTGATTTATTCAACCTATACAGTGAGGTGATCCTAAGAGAATTGTCCTACTGGGATTTATTATTATTGGATTCAATATAAACAAGATATGAAGGGGAAGCTTAAGGTAAGAGATATGTGGTTCTACAGAAGAATACTGATAATACCATGAATGGAACATGCGAACAACTGGGAAGTTATAAGGAAAATGGAAACAAAAAAGACACTTGTAGATAGAATCAGTAAGGGTTGTTGAGATTTCTAGGATACATAATGAACAAAGGGTTTGGCAGATTTAACACTCACAGGACACAAGGGAAGAGAGAAACTTAGTAATCAACTTAATGAGTTTGTATAAATGGATGACAGAACAGGGACTGGAGGTATAATAAATGAATAAAAATTACTTAGTGCTACAAAGGATAGTGAGTTGTGGAGAGCCTTGATCTCTCATATCTTTAAGGGCTACAATACACAAAAATGATATTAATAAACATTACTGTTAGCAATAAAGTCATAAATAAATTTGTACTTAGTATGATATCCTTCAGGAGTATGGTTGGTGTCAGCAATTGTTTTATCACATCCCTTCAAAATATCTGAAAATACTACTTTGAAAGTTTGTTGTATTCAATAAAACATGAAAAATTTAACTTTTCATATCAGTTGAAAGGTTTTGTTGGCTAAGAAGACTTCTTTCCTTAAATTATTTTTGAATATTTTTCATTTTCTTCTTTACTTTTGAAGATATTATTAAAAGAAATGAACATTTGTTTTTAAAATGGAAAGGGATAAGTCCAATGGAATAGATTTAGAAATGGAAGAAATATCTTACAAAGATGTAATATTCTGATTGACTTGGATATAATAAGTTTCATCTGAAATTATATCTTGTCTAAATTTTGTGTATTTGATTTAATTGAATCTGTTTCCTTTGGCAAGTTTGCAATTTGTTTATTAAGTTAATGAAGGACATTTTGTAAATTATCTCTGACTTATACAAATGGATACTAGATGAATGAGCATATATTATGTGGATCAAGATCATTATCAATTATAATAAACTTACAACTTTCTTAGAAAAAGCTGGAGATTTAATAAAATTTACCTCTACACTTCTCTAAAAATCTTAAGAAAATTGTATTTTTTTTAAAAATAAGATGAGAATTTTAATCTTTTTTTTCTTTAAATTTGTTTTTTAATATAAAATGTTTTTATGAAAATAGAAACATTTTGGCAATGATTGTTAAGAAAAAATATGAGATGAAAATTTTCCTAAAATATCTTAGTATCATACATGTTTCAACTTAAGTAAACAGTAAATTTTGCAAGTAGACTTAATGAGCTTATAAGAATGATATTGATTAAAGTAGACCTTTAATGACAAATCTGATCAGTATCTAAAATAAAATATTTTGATGCATAAAATTAGTAAATAATTTATAGGAAACTTTCCTTAAATGGTGTTTTGTTTTATGACTCTGCATGTGATTTTGATTACTGAGCGAAAAGTTTATCCTGCCACTCCAAATGATTCTGATTATGTGTTTGGATTTCACAGTTGTGTTGTCATGTCCTGCTAGGGCAGTCAATCTTAACTTTTCCTTATTGGGCACACCATGAGATATTGATATTCTATTTTGCAACTTTAGTGGATAAGACAAAGAATACTGGAATTTTCAGGTTAAATTATAATCTATTTAATGAACTTGTATGAGTAATATAAAAATATCAAATCAAATGATTTTAATTTGTAAAGTCATTTTTTCCTTGTTTCTTCTCATTTATGTTTGAAATGCAGGGTTCTTTTTGTTGAGAGTGAGTGCATGTTATGCTGAGCTTGGAGACAGTTTCAAAATTTCACCTGTTTCACAATGATATGTTATTGCAGATGGAGCAAGTACACTTAGTGCTTTCTTAGAACTGCATGGGAATGCTGCTATTTGTGATGCCCTCAAATTCTCCAATGTCACGGCTTTCTTATCCAGTGGTTTCTGGGTTCAAATGTCCTGCAGAGAAATACCCATCAAAAGTATTCAATAGGTTCTTAAGATTCACTTGTATTGTGGTAACAATGTCTGAGAAGTTTAAACAACTTCCTCCAAGGATGGAAACTGGGACAGATTTCCTTTCTCAATATTTTTTTATTTGAAAGTGACCAACTTTTCATGTGCAATAATGTTTGTGTAGCAAAAAAGCTTTAAACTTTTTTGTTTCCTTGCAAACAATGTGTTCAAATAATTGATATGGCAGACCAATTCCACAACAAACTAAACAAATTGCAACTCCAAACTCAAAGATCCAGGAGTAGAAAGAAAAGTCAAAATCATGAATTACAGGTTTGGTGTCATAAATCTCAATACATGTAAATGGCCAGAAATCACCATGCAAGCTGACAGATGAGGCAGAAAAAATAAAAAGGACTTATCCCAATTCAAGAACACCACTTGCTTTTATTGATGGAATAATTTTTTTCATTGGTCAACAGGTGAGAGAGGATGCACAATATTAGCATATCTGAGATGCATTTATAGCAACAGATGTTTCTGACTTGTTCCTATTTTGCTTATTTTGTCATTGGCATATTGCACAGAACACATGTGCCCTTTTTCTCAGTAAGTGACTTTCTATTTCACCACAATTTGTATTATGCAATACAAACACTGAAGGATAATATTCAGTTAATTTAACCAATAAAAATTGCCTGTTAAGTAAGCCAACATTTATAGTAATTCAGAAGATTTGAACACAGTAATAAGATAAAATTTTTGCTCTTCAAAAAGAGACTTTAACTCAACATGAAGATCAATATGTATTGCAAGAGCTGTCAATGGCACAGCCATTTTATCTCTCTATGTTCAAAATACTTGAAATAACCAATGGTTGAGGGAACATCCTCTGAATGAACTAATAATCTTCACATGAGCTGACAAAATGTCTTTCAAAGTTTTTGATAAAGTTTTTGCTACCAATGAAACAAGCAATATGGGACATGAACCTCAAGGAATTCCTTTTTCAGGATGTCTGTGAATCCAGACTGATTTCTGAGCACCATCCATTCAAATGGAGCCAATGACATTCATATTCAATCCATGTTTCAAGATAATCTTTTACAATGTCAAATACATCCAGTGCTTTTGTGGTAGTCTTCAGTGGTTCACAAAATAAAAACTGTTTATTACTAATTGATTATTAATTACTAACATCACATATCAGATGGCAGTAATTAGTTGGTTATGAGTTGCAACAATATTTTCATGGGACTCACTTTGATATCATTGATCACTTTTCCAAAATATCATTGCTCATATCAACAATACTGTTCTTGATGACATTGTTAGTCATTGGAACTTATTCCACTCTCCTTTTCACATTTTACCCCAGAATGATCTTGACAACTTTCAGAGCATTGAAAAGTTTTGTTTTGTTTTTTCTTTTTTAGTCACTTGATAGGTAACTTTATAGAATGCTTCAATGAGAGGCTTTCAAATTAATGTAAATCTCAATTTTGGTATATTTTCTTGACAATCAAAATGTACTTGGTTTGAATGTTTCTTTGTCAATCCCAGGTTCTGTACTACTGTATACTCTTTTAAAGTGTTTGTCAAGTTTAGAAGGTTTCAAGTTTGTATTTGAAAATGCCACTGAGCACAATGAATTGAGGCCTTTCTGTTCTATCTTTTTAGGGTGGGTAAGTGACTCTAAAATGAGAGTAATCATCATTACATTTCCTTTTCTTGGACATTTTGAGTATTCTCTGCAAAAAAAAAAATGTATTCATTTTACTATGCCATGAGTCAGTTAGAAAATAGTTGAAATAATTGAATTTCTCAACTTTTGCATAGACATAGTAGTTGACTGTTCACATGGGTCATTTGAACCAAATGGATGCTTGATTTTAAATTAATTTTTATTTTTAATTTGGATCTGATTGTATTTCTCCATTGGCAATCTTTTTGAGTGTGTGTGTGTGTGGTAGGATATCCTTTCATCTTTGATGTTCATTTCTCAAATTCTGCTTTCTCTTAACACTTTTTTCTCACCTTGACCCACTTCTTTGCACTCTCCAAGAATCTTGCATCTGTTAATGCTGCTGGAACACACAGTTAAGAACCATGGTGCCAGCATTGAAAAGAGTGCAGTGGAATGAAAATAATACATGAAAAATATAATGTATTTAACGTTAAATATTGTTATAGATTATTGAAAGAATAACGACCTTAGACTATTAAATAAGTAATATTAACAATACGATAAATGCTAACAACATAATTCATAAGGTAAAAGATAAAGAAATAAAAATGCTGGTGACTTTCCTCTCTTCTAGGAATGTATAAGGCTATTATATTCCCTGTTTTTTTTTCTTGTCCAGTTTTTTGTTTTTTAGAGATAGAGAGTTTGGAAAATATTCTTGAAAATTTCTCCCTAAACTTTTCCACTCTAATGGTTTTAATTGTTCATTCCATTCACATTTCTTATTTCTCCATAATTCTTTAGATTTATCTTGTTTCTTATATTTCAATGAGTAGATGCCATTTTAAATATTCTTTTCACTCGGACACTTACTGCTATTATCCCTTCTGCTTTGTTAATACTGGCTCATTTTTTTTTTTACATTTCTTGTTTAACCACTGCAAGGAGAAAGTAACTCATTTTGTAGTTGTTTGTTTCTGCTAAGCTTTTCGTCTTCTGCTTACTGTATTGAATGAAGTAGTATTGCTTTGAGGGAAGAGGATATTTGACTCAAAAATTTGGATGGAAGATGAAAGGGAATTTTGCCTAAATTGGCAAGAAGCCTTGAAGAATTATTTGCTTCTGAGAGTAGCTTTTATTGGTTTGAAATAATGCAGTGGAAGCCTTGCCAGGGCAATTTCATCCATTCTGGTTTCCTTTGTCTATAAGTGCACTGGGCAGTACTGTAAGCAGCAATGAAGTCAGCTGAATTACTAAGTGATTGAAGAATGGCAGGCTTTGAATCGGAGTTGTTTTGAGAACACATTTGTGAAAATAACAACTTTTGCTTAACTCAATGAAAATGCACAAGTCTCCACATTTTGGGGTCTGATTCAATGTTTGGCTATTCAATAAAAAATGCCACAATTTTGTAGAAGTCATAAAACCCTGCTCAAATGTTCGAAAGATTAACTTTTTATTCCAAGAAGAAAAACATCATTAATAGAAAAAGGGAATTTGAAATTGAAACTAATTTTTACACGTTGAAAGTATACAGGATTCTGAATGTAAAGAATTCTGATTATGTTGAATTAATCTGTCTTCTCTACTTGGAAAGGGTTTATCACTGAAAAAAACTATTACTGTAATAAGAAAAAAATGAATATTCAAAAGAATTAAATCCAGTGAACTCAGATGCTGAAGTAAATCTTTCCAACCTAATTCATCTTTTCTTGACTTTACTGAATACAGACTTACAGTGTCATTGTCTTTATTAAATCAGGGTAACTTTGTAAATATTTACTTTCTGTTGTTCCTAAAATAAATATTCTATGTAATTGCTTTTTTTATTCTAAGAACTCCTATTAGAAGAAACCTACCATATTCCATTATGATTCATCAAAATCTTAGGGAAGGATAGTTTTGTCTTAAATTACTGACAAAGGTTGTTTTTTTTGTTTTTTTCAAGAATGCTAGATCTTTTCAGCAGAGTATAAATAATGAGTGTAATTGCATACTTGTGTTATCAATAATGATTATTTTTTTGACAATTTTAACTTTTGTGACATCTGAATAAGATTTTATTCTTTCTCTAGAAAGCCAACATTATTTTCTCAAATAATTTGATATTAATCACTTGATCAGTGTTTTCTTGCTATGAGTTGATAAGAAAATTCCTTTTTTTGCAGCAGAGATTATTAAGTGAAATTGTGAACTTTAATCATCAAAATACTAGATTATGAGGAACAAGCATCAGAATAATTTGCCCTTTATCAGTATATTTGCAAATATCTTTTCTGCCTCAGCAGAATATATTTTCATTTTAGATTCATTAAAAGATATCACTTTCTATAGAATCTTACTATCATGTCAGTTATTGTGTTCAAATATTACTGAGCTTCAAGGAAACATTATAACAAAGAAGATACAAGTAGATCTATTAGCACTAGAGCTCACTTCAAACTTTGCTTTTTTTCATTGTTGAGAATTTGTCAGACAAAATAAAACTAAGTACCAATGATAATTCATAGAATGTTCTGTAATATTTCTGCTGTATGTTCTCTAAGAGAAAATATAAAGGAAAAATATAGTAAAGAAGTACAAATCTTAAATTCTCACGGTTGTGCCAGTTTAACCCATTAATGTCGCCTGTCCCTTTATTGGGATGCTGGACATTAATAGGATATTGGTAGAAACCTATAATTAATACTGAATTTTCATTTTACTTCTTTATAATTAATACAGAATTTTATGGTAGGCATTATTCTAAAATTACCATCAAACAATTACTTTTTAGCACATCAGTTAAAATTACCACATTTGGCCAAATATTTATATTTGATAGCTCAGACTTGGTAGACCATTTTAAATTTAGTTGAGAATTGCACTGTGCATTCCAGTGTTTTACAATATTTGTTCCATTATCATTCAAAGATGTTCTTTTTAGATATGTTGCTTTGTAGTTTTATAAAACATTTTATTAGGTAATTTTTGAGGTTTGCTAGGTGGCTGCTGTCTTTCTTTGCCAGTGAGCAGTAATAAACAGTGGAAAGAATGACTTTTATTGTTATTCTCATAATCCAATGTGTTAGTTTCTCTGGTGCTATATCTATTGTGAAAATGTCACAAGCAGGCTCAACTGATTACAGTGGCAAACTGTGTGGTGTGGTTAACATAAATTATAAATTGGAAAATTGAACCATGAGATGAAATAATATCCTGAGATATTAGAAAATTGATGATGGACAAGTGAGAAAGAAATTGGACAGGTATTTGATTAGGGTTTTGGTACCCGATGACCTACTGATAATTTTGCTCTCTGTCCTAAAGAATAATGTTTTTTTATTATCTCTCATGAAATCTGTGTTTCTTTGCCTGTAGAAGATTGATTACTTTTGATTGCGATTTTTTTGTGTGTAGGGAAAAATACTTATTTTGTTTTGATGAGAAGAGTCAGAAAATTCGTAGACATATTTTAGTGATTCACATGTCTGCCCTCGAAGAGTACTTTATGTTGGTATGTCCCATATGCATCAGTGGGGATAGTTAATAGATGTATATACTTGATAAAATATGTATGTATATGAGAAAGATATTTTATTTCATAAAGTTTCCAATAAATTTGTAGCTTCATTTAGTTTATGGTTTTGAGAATTGGTCATAAAGTAAATTTCCAAACTAAATACAAAATCATTGTTCTTGTAAACCTATGGATGTCTGCTGATAAAATGAAAGTTCAAGTGTTGATATTATTTATTTCAAATTATAAACACGAAAAGGCAGACACATTTAAAAGATGAGTCACAAAATCAATCTTAGTTGAAAAGCAAAATTCTCAACTCTACAGCAATTCTCTATGACAAGTTGACTGAACATATTTTCCAGATTATTGATATGTCATGAGAACTTTATATACAAAATATGAAATGGATTAATTATCAAAAGATTATCAATATCATGTTCTCTCTTATGGCTGATTGATTGCTGTCATACCAGCTTTAATTTAGTTATTACATTATAATTATAAACTGCAAGTAAGCATGTGCATTGTTTAGTACAACTGAAGTATTTTCAATAACTAACAAGTTATGAAGCTTTTTATAAACCAGATATTAATGCTGCTGAAATAGTCTGGATTTTATATGCATTTTGATGTAAAAATGAGAATGAAAGACTTTATGAATAGATTTGAATAGATTCTGTTTTGATAATGATGCAGCACAAATTTTATTTCTTTGGGAAAACTGGAAAATGCTGAATTTGAAAACTGTGGAGAAGCATAGAAAGATACATAGGCATAAATATTATTATACAATTTACTAACCATGAAATAAATCACACATATCTTTAAATGAAATTTTGCAGAAGATGAATAACATATTTACATATTTGTTTATATATATATTTATTTATATAGCTATGAAATTGTTAAATGAATATGACTATCACTAACAGTTTTGATCAATGTTTCTGATTCTCTTGAACCTAATCAGTGTCTTGCAATGCTTATTATACATGTGATAAATAAAGTTGTTTTGTACAGGAGCTGGTCGGTTTTGTAAAGTCTGTTCAGGTTGCTAATTATTTTTCTTACATACACATATTGCAATAACAATGATTGTTTTGCCAGAAAAAATAAATATCTGATTAGTAAATTTCTGAAAAATAATGTTTTTAAGACAAGTTGTCATTATAATTATAGTGTTTAATATCAAGATATATAGCATTAATAGTAATTTTATTACTGTTAATAGTAGGCAGGAAAGTTAAGGGAAAATTTAATTTAGTATGATATTTACTTCACGTTCAGCAGAAGTTGCCTTGTGATACCATAAGAATGGACTATCTCCTTACTCACTTAATAGTGAGAACAGATTGTTTACATTTACCTGGCAATAGGGATCTCTTGTTAAAGACAAACTAAACAGAAAACACACTACTCCTTATCATACAGGATTAATGAAACTTAATGTTCTTTTTACCATTCATTTATCAATTACAAATACTCATTTTAAGTTACTGAAGCCAGTTAATGTTTATATTAATGATGAATCTAACCTATAGTGTAAAACCGGTTTTGAATGTTTATTCTGCTTAATGGTTCATGTTAGTAATTTACTCAAACCGGATGCCATCTTATTTTTGATTTATTTCACTTTTGAAACATTGTGATGAAGTATTGTTATTAACTCAAGAATTACTTGAACCAATTTTTTCAAGAATTACTTGAACCAATTTTTTCATTTTATTGTTTAATTTCAGCTAAGTATCCTTCAGCCTTCATTAGGGGTATTTTGTAATAATCCATCAGGGAGCTTTTAAATAGAATTCTTTAACTCCTTTAAACTTTTCCCCACTTCCATTATTATAATTTGACAATTATAAGAATGTTTGAAATATTACATGGAATATCAATATTTAGAAAAAGTGACTAATCTCCTTAGCAATTAAATTGTTAAATTAGTTAATTAAGAACTTGTACACTATGCAATTAATATATCTAAATACATCTGTGGAAATTTATTAAGTGATGTTTTGGTTCTTATGTCTGGTTTTTATACTAGATATATAGTTATTATTATAGATGATGTCATGCATTACTATATTGTAAAAATTCTGTTCTTTGGGTATGGTGTCAACAAAACACCTCACAACTCACAAATCTTTTTTGGAGAATCCTTATAGAATAAAAACTGGCAGTTACCTATAATCTTGGTCTCAATTCAAATCTTCCCTAAGCACTCTTTCAAATTTCTTGGTAGTGACATTATTATTGTTGCTGCATGTTTTTGCTTATACAGGGTATTTTGGATAAATTGTTGTCTGAATTAGACAAAAATGAAAATAACACTGACCTCTCATTTTAATTGATGTATTTAGCAAAATTACACTAAAATATCTTGAAATATTAAAGAATAAATTTATTCAATAAAATTGCCATTGGCTTCAACCATGGCCTCAAGATGATTTCAAAATCTATGCATATCTTCTGGATGGTTTCCTTGTTTAAGTTGGTGAATGCTGCCATAATCTTTGCCTTCACTTCATCTTTGATGTTACAAGCAGTTTTGTTGGTCTCTCACACATAATAATCAAGGGTGTTACAGTCTGGAAGTTAGGTAGCCTGATGTAAGGGGTGATGTGGTTGCAGAAATTGTCTGATAGCCATGAATGGGTTCTCTTGCTTGTGTGGCATGGTGCAGAGTCTTGTTGCAAGACATAGGGTCTTCCAGCAGCCACATTCTTGACCCAGGTTAGCACTATCTCCTCAAGGCACTTGATGTAGGCCTCTGTGTTGAGTCTGAGGCCCTGTGGAAAGATGAATGGAGGCATAATATTACCGTCACTAGTCATCACTCTAAACACCTTCGTAATCACCATTAGACTTACCCAACTCTTTCCAAATCATCTGCACTGTCCTCAGATTGACACCCAAACACAGTGATATGTTCTTATTGGAGTCTCCTGCACAAATTCCAAGTAGTACAGCATGCCCTTTCCAAAATACTGGTTTAGTGCATTGTGTTCTGGTGCCCTTTTTCTCACAGATGATGCCCAAGTCACCCTACTATACTATGCAGTTGACATAAAAAAATCAATGTGCACATGCAAAATTAAAATTATGAAATGGCAGCAATTTACCCATCACACCCTGTATTATATGCATAAGAAGTGATCTTTGTAATTTTTTTTGAAATAGGCATATTAATATTTATGCACCCAATCTCACCTCAATCAAAACATCTATCCTCCAACCAATTTTGTTAATTTTGTTAGTGAACCTTTTATTGCTAAAAAAATTTCATGTTTACCTCCAGCCATCCAGGTATTCTGTTACTCTTTTTTCCAGTCAGAATTAACATACATTTGCAATTTTATTCTTTTTTCCATTGTTTGTTGCACATATAATTTTAGGAACACCTTCCTCCCTAACTTCAGGAGTATTTCCATCAGTTGATGGATGCTTGTTTTACCATCAGTGGAAACCAAAATTAGCCAAATCAGTAACTTTAAAAGTTGCTTGAAATGAAGTAATTATCAGTTCATCAAAGGAATTATCATTTTTGACATGGCTGTTGCTATTTCAGCAATAAATTTTCAGCTAAGAGAAAGAAAAAAACACTCCAAAAAAAAAGCAAAAGAGAACAAAGAACTTTTACCAAAAGAAGTCCTTTGAGAAAGTGACACTAACAAAGTAGTGGCACTATAATTTGAATAATGAAGATGAAGACTGGTGTTATGTTAGTGATTCCATCTTGGTTACTTGTTACTAATGAGAATGGATTGGATTTTCAGGTAATTAAATTAAAACATTGTCTTTTTTTTTTTTTCAAAGTAGAATTTATCTTTAGGAGATATTTCTTTCTGGGCTTGACTACAAAGGATGTGAATAAGCTTGAACTATGTCCCATCAAAAGATAAGTGATATTTACTCCAGTGTTTTGTTTATAACATTTCAATTTATTTCTTAAGCATATTGATAGTGGATATAATATGAATATAATTTGCTCTGTTTTCTTACCATTATGACTGGATACTGACACAACTTAAAGAACAATTTAGTATTGGGAATGTTTTTACAAAATATGGTAAAATATATACAATATCACCCAATAAGCACAATTGTATAAATTTTTTAGGAAAAGTTAATTTTTTTAAAATTATATGTATCAGGACCTTATTTCTTGTGGAACATTATACAATCAAAATGGATGGTGATAATAGTAATAGTAGCTATTTCCTTATAAGGAAATATTTGATATTAATTGACCAAACAGCTAGTGCTGCTTTCAGCTGATATTTATAAAGTATTTGTCTTAAAATAATTTTTCAAGAAAATAGGTTTCTCAAGTCCACTAGATGCTATTACTCTTCCTGGTATGTATATGTATGTGTGTGTGATATATATACTAGCAGTAGAGCCCGGCGTTGCCCGGGGATATAACAGTAAGAGATAGATCAAGTATCCACCATCATAAATACTGAAAAATGAAATTGACAAAGATTATTGTTTAAGGTTGACGGACACGCATGTCTTAATTAGTTATTTTTTTTTTTTTTTTTACAAATTGGTCAAACCCAAAACTCAAACAAAACCATTGTTTTCAATCGTTATGAGTCTCTACCGATTGAAAAAAAAGTGAAGTTTTGTTGAAATCGGTTGAAAAATATAGGTAGCCTTTCTGTAATCATTTAGTTTTACAATTTATGATTTTTACTTATTGAATACAGTAAAAAAAAATTGCATATTTTGCTTGTGGTGATTCATAATTAAATTTCTGATTTGAATATATTTTCCACTCGTTGTTTCTAATACAAAAAATATTAACTTTATTTGAGTTTATTAATTATGATCTAACAAATCTTATTCATTTAGTAGCCTTTCTGTAATAATAATCTTTTACAATTTATGATTTTAACTTATTGAATACAGTAAAAAAATTGGACACCATGTGTATTTAAAGTAGTTTCCCGTTCCGGTTATTATTTTTAGTTAGGACTTGTGTATGTTTAGATTTCATTATCTTTCCCTAAAGATAAAGAATTTATTCCAATGTTTGTATTCGTACAATCAGTAGAGATTGTTAGATTATTGTTTAAGGTTGACGGACATGCATGTCTTAAACTCAAACAAAAACATTGTTTTCAATCGTTATGAGTCTCCTGATTGAATAGAATTTTATTATAAATAATTGTCTTGTAAATGGAATTTTTAAAGCATTCTGAATGTTAAAAATAAAGAAAAAAGTGTGCAAGAGAATAAGAAACATTAGCTGCCAAAAAAAAAAAAAAAAAAAAGTAAAGTTTCGTTTTATTGGCTGAAAAATATAGGAAATCCGCTCCCATATTTAAAGGAACCCACACACACAAACAACCCGATGTGAGTTGTCCCCCTTCCATTTTCACGATGTCTGTTAATTGTGGTTTCAAATTGATTTTGTGCAAAAACAATTATATTTTTCCCATTTTTGGCACTGTTAGAACCACCACAAGGTAATTTTATGTAGCCCTGTGAAGTTTTGTTTAAATCGGTTGAAAAATGTAGGAAATCCGATCCAATATATAAACGTTACAGACACACACACAATCTGCGTTTTATAATAAGTAAGATATATGCGTGTGGTACTTTGTAGAAAGTGCTCAATATCTGTGATAGAGCTAACATATTCAGTTGTATGGATATTAGTTTGTTTCATACTTCAAACACAAATAAGCATAAATAGATTCCTTTTTAAAAAATAAACTAGTTTTCTGATAATTGCAAAAGTGTGAATCTCAGTGTTACAAACTAATAGCCATACAACTGAATAAATATATATATATATATATATATATATATATATATATATATATATATATATATATATAATTGTGTGTGTTAATTAATAACCCTAAGCCCTAAGAAAGGTGGTAATGCCACTAGTACACAGTGTGGTACAGGGAGTGAAAGTGAGAGAAAAGACTGAGTATAGGGAGGATTGAGAAAAGGATAAAAGATCAACAAGATTCAAGAAGATAGAAGATGGTGATTGAGATTGCTTTTAAAGTTTTGAAGATTGTATTTATCGGGGAAGCAAATAAACAGAATGGAACTCCAGGGGTGGAAAGTGTGAGGAAAGTGTCAGTTGCATATAGCTATTTCAAAAGTAAATGGGAGGGACATGGTGCCAATCTAGTAGCATGCTTAAATTCATGTAGTCATGGCGCCAGGGGAAAAAAACTCATCAGAGAAATTGCTATGAAAATATTTCCAGAAAAGACAGAGGGAAGTCACACCATCAGTAAGAAAGTGACTGAGGTTGAGATGCCAAATAGAGACTTCCTTCCTAAAATTTTGTTGGAAATAGTGTGGAATGTCAACATCTTAATTCTGTCACCATTTTCTGTTTTAGTTACATGTGCTATACTTCAGCATTTATACTCTTTAGTTAAAAATGCATATTAGTTCAGAAACTCTATTATAATTTTAGTTAAATGTTTTTGATCATCATCTGAAAATATAAGATTTCTTTCCAAGGTTTTGAATGAGGAATGTTTTTGTTTCTTTTTCAATACTTTGGCATAAACTTGAGCATTCCAGATTTTATTCATTAGTACTATAAGAGCTCATCCAACTCCAGACCACACTATTTCCATTGCCATATTTATCAGTTGAGACCAAACACTTCTTATTGTACATCTCCCAAGGAAACCAGCAAACACAAATGATTTTTGTTTCAATTACAGAATGTCCCATACTTTAAGTTTGTGTATTTATTTGTCTGTCTAAGTTTTATATGACACCGTGTTTCAAATTTAGTAGCAGTTTCTGATGTGGTCTCCAGCCATGTAAACCTATCCTTTTCAGGGAGTATTTGTTTTAATGAAAACATTCATCACCGATACATTTTTCTAATATCTGAAGTTAATTCTCTTGTATCTTCATCACCATTTCTCCTGATATAGATTTGTATGATCAACCTTGCCACTTATTTACAACTTGGACTTTCCACATACCTTCAAATTTTAGCACCACTTCTTTTTTCTTATCTGTTTACTAATTATTTTCTTATTACTTTTATTCTGCTTGTACAAATAAATAATAGGTTCCTTAAAATCAATAGTGAGTTCCTTTCTGCATGGAGCCATTTCTAAAAGAGATATCTATACACTGAAAACTGTAAAACTTTATAACATCTATTGTAATATTGAATCTTTTATTTATATTCAAATTTATGTAAGTAGCCTATAAGGAAAAAATCAAATTTAGCTGGAATATATAATTCCCATATAAAATAAATTAAACATCTTTCTCAGCAGTGTACTTATTTTTGGACTGCTACATATTCATATTTCTGATTAAAGAGTTTCCATGTTGTGTTTGGTAATAATACCTAATAATCAATTTGATTGTAAAATGTTACAGTAAAGATAAAATCCAGGTTTGTTTGGTTGGGAAGAAAAGTAACATTTTAAAAAAAAAAAAATTGTAAGGGTATATTTATTTATGGTCAGGAATTTACCTGATTTTAACAATTTTGCACACTGTACAGCATCAATATGTATAATTTCTTTGCAATTCTTCTTGGTGTGCTAAAAATTCAAGATGAAGTATTCTTGAATTTAAACCTGAGCTGATGATTTCATCTTGGTTGTTAATCTAATAACAAAGAGTTAATTAAGAACACCCATTGCGTAGAATTTGTATGTATGATAATGGTATTTGCATGCAGGGCACATTGTTAAAAACTAAATCCAGATAATGATGTGCATTAAAGCTCCATTTGAAGCATTAGTCTGGTAAAGCTTATTAAACCATTAGAGAAATAATGTACTGATTTGAAGCTCAGCTCTTTTGAGTAAATTCTCTTGTAACATAACTATTAGGGAGGAGGTTAAATTTTTTTCAGTTTATTAAGTAATATTTTCAATATTAAGTTTATTAATCAACAAGCTTACTATTGTCTTCTGTCTTCTGCTACCTTTGAGGCAAGCTCATTCCAGAACTTTATTCTTCAAAAATATTTTGTATTTTTCTACAACTGCACTTGGTGCCTTTTCCAGCTTCTGAGGGGAACTTTTTTAAGACAATTCTGTAAAGACTGGAATTAATGATAATTTGAAGATTCAATATCTGGGTAATAATGTTGGGGAGTGAAAAATTAACAGTTGGCCCCTAAAGAAATATGTACTTGAGCATTACTTTGATGGAATATTACACTCTTTGTGTTAGCTAATTCTGGACAATTTTCATCTGTCAATTGCTGTTTTCGGTTGGTCTGACTGGAAGCAGTACTTATTTGGATTGTTTGATTCTCCAGAAGAATCTCATAGTAGAAAGGATTCTCTGTCAGTGCCGTTGCAAATGATTTAATTTTTCTTGCATTAGACATTAGTACAAAGTATCCATTTTTGTCATTCACCACAATTTGATTTTCAAAATGGAATATTTTTATGTTTAAATAGTGAAGGAAGCACAAGAAGGGATGCTTTCCTGATCACTTCAATCTTAACCTCTTCTAACTTTGGGTCAACTGATCCTATATATCCTTATAATTTGCATTTACTTACTTACACCTCTTATATTCATGCAGCAACCTCACTCGGTTACTCTCTGCCTTGAGTGGCTCTTGAGCCTTGTATTGTGTAAAAAAATAATATTGCTTTTTCTCAAATAATGTTTTGCCTGCACTGCCTTGACCTTAGTATTAAGGAATTTCAATCTTGCAACTTTGGAAACCACTTTTTCATTTTTACTTAAAGTAACAAAAAATGCCACAAATGTTGAAAAAGTGATTAATTTTATTCCATTTTCAATGTCAGAATGAATAAACAAAAATGTCAGTTAAGGAGTAATTTAAAAAATGTGCATGTTGTTATGACAGGCATTACAATACAATCAAAATGATATTTTTGAATGAAGATAGTTAAATACTTCTAATGCCATCTAGTGACCTGTATAGTAAAGTTTTGAGGCCAAAGATTTTATATATGGTCTTATGGAATCCTCCACATTTGCCTGTCACCCCCTATGGGAAGATGCACTCTTCCCCAAATAAACCTTTAAACAATCATCACTTTACTTTTCCAAACTCAATCCCCCATTGGTTAAAAGGACACTAAAATGTAGCAAAGTTGGCACAAACCTTTTTCCCGTGCAGGTCCCTGGAGCCTGTTTGGAAACTCGAAAATCTATAAAAAGAATTGCATGACATAGTTCAAGTTAATCAGATACTGAGTTTCAAGAGATAGCAGCAGAACCCACGCATGCCAACACACTGACTCAATAACCACTACAAACCTCTCAACAACTCAACACAACTCGCACAACTATTGCCGTGTGAAGAAACTTACAATTTACTAAAAAGTGACATTATCACTACAAAACAGTAATTGTACATGCAATCAACTTTAGCCTATCAGTTAAAGGTGAACAACTCTTCATAACTTTATTCAACATGAGCAGTTGTCACACACATACATACTATCACATGAACTTATACAATTGACAATTTTCCTTGCAGATATCAAACTATTTTAATTCCACAAACTTAAACTATCAAACTTTACTCACTAAATTTCTGCATGGACAATCTTTGTAACCTCATCTCGTTTGCCACATTTAACAAGCAACTTATTATCACTTTGTGTATGTCAAATATATATATATAAATTTACGTTATTGTTGAAATCTCTAATGACGTTGTTTTCAGTAATTTCTTGAAGTTGAATTGTCTATTTATTTTTGTTTGATTTATTTGTTGTGGATAAATGCATTACGATCATGCACATTCTTGGCTTTCACAAAAATCGCCTTCTGATACATCTTACTCAGCATAGATTCTGCAACAGTCTACTTTGTGGGATAGTTGGCTGTGTGTATTCAACACCAGTAATTGGTGTTCAAATTCAGGTATGAATAAGATTTCAAATATTGATTGGCGAGGTAGGGAAAACTTCTGCTTTCAAAAGGTTGGTACAACACAGTATTCTTACATTTTCCCTTGTGCTATATAGTCAGATCAGCTTATTAAATATCTTGGGTGTCTGAAATATATTACAGACCTTATAAATATGAGGCTGTATTATATAAAAATATATACTTTTGCTTGTTTTTTCTTAGTAAGTATAAAGAGTATAATATTTGCTTTTACTTTGTTAGTTCTTAATATTTTTTTGGTATATTTTATCCATTAAGCTTTCTTACACTTCAAGATTCCTTAAGTATAATTAAATTGCATCTACTTTGTGTTTTTTTTTTGTATAACAATCACAAAACTCTCATAAAAAAGTAATTTCTACTGTATACTGTGTTATTTAAAAGGCAAAAGGATGTGGGATACTTTTGTGTTGTTGTTACTAGAGAGCCATTAAAAAGCAATATTAATAACTCTGACTGTAAAAGCATTTGAAACACATTCTGAGGAAAGATATCAGCTGTGACCTGATACTTCACTTGCAGATAATTTGAAACTTTGCAATATTTTTTCTTTTCTAATTTTTTGATAAACAAAAAAAGAAAAAGAAAGAATCTGCCAACAGTTAATTGCAGGCAGTAGACTCTCTGCAAATAAGTAATGATTTATGTAAATATTTATATTGGCTACACCAATCTTTAGAAACGGAAGTAAAAGAAAGACAAGAAATTAAAAAAAATCTTTTTTAAAGATTTATTATGCAGTAATAAAATGTAACATATTTTTTTCAATTATTATTTTTTTGCTTTCATTTCCTTTACTGTATGCTTGTATGTCTTCTCTATGTTCCTATCATTCTTTCTCACTCCCTGATGCATACGCACATTAAGAAAAAAAATGAAGTGCAAGAGTCTTTCTGTTTTTGTTTTTTTTTTTATAACAATATCTCCCTGCCGGCCATTCATAATAATAAAGATCAGGTTCCCTTGGGTCTGGCTTGTCAGCCAAGCTATAGTATACATTCACGATTGATGCAGTCATGTGTAAAAAAACAATAAAACAAAAAAAAAACTTCAAAAATATTTGCATAATATACAGAGTTTTACTTTTCTTGAAAAGACTTTATCTTTTATATTTTCACTCTTCATTCCGATGAAGCTGGTAGTGTTTCTTATTTGTTTGATCCACTTGGCTTTTCTTTGTCTCATTTCATGAGAATACATCCTGTTTAAATTGAATTGTATGCTTATAATTTTGCTTGCAAAAATGAAGTACAGTTGTGACAAAGGATAATCAGTGAAGTATAATTAGTGAGGTTTTAGAAAAGATTTCTAGTTTCTTGACTTTTTGCTTTTTTTAGAAAAAGTCAAATGATTTCTCAATCATCTGAGCCTATATCTCACAATTCACTTTTTCAGTGAAATGAAAATATTAAATGTACATTCTAAATTGTTGCAATGTTTTCATTGGATCACATTAATTGTTGATTGTAAATATTTCATTTTTTATATTATTTGTATCTTTAAAATCTTATCTGCTGTTTCTGTCACAAAATATTTAAATGATAGATTCTTCAGCTTTCAGATTTAAGGAATTTAAAACAGACTTGTAGATTTGGATGAAACTTGAACTCACATTGTATATTGCAGGAACTTATATCATAAGGCCATGCCTGTATTATTTGGTCTGAAAAAGATAATGATAGACAAGAATTTAAAAAGTCTCAATTCCTATTACCAATTTTAATTAAAACCCCACAAAAAAGATTTTCATAATTTTGATGAAGATCAAAAGGAAACAAAGAAAAAGTAGATATTGATGCCTTTTAAGATTAGTAATAAAATCAATCTGGATTTTTTTAATTCATAGAATAAAGCCTCAAATTTAATTTAATTCTGTTTTATTCATTTTTGCAGATAGTTACTTCTTTATACTAAAAGCAATTTTTTTGCAAATATCAGTTAGTCTTGACTATATTCACTTTATAGTGACTATAAACATGCTGAGTGAAATTAGCAGATGTATTCTGTTTATGCAATAGAATTATTTCAGAGTTGATACATTATTTTGGATAACAAATATTTTGGTAATTTATATGCTGTGGAATTGGAAGTACAATGGCTATTAAAAAAGACATAACTGAGCAATTTCTGTATATTTGCATTACAGTTTGAAACCACCAGAGGTTAGTTTATGGACAACTCTTTCATAACCATAAAGTACTGAAAAGTGTCTTTCATAATGCCTCAAAATGTCATGAAAGAAAAATAACATTTCCAAATATAATCATACTGTGGCACTTACTCAAAAGAAAAGCCATTTTCCTGAGTTAATGAAAAAACAACACAAAAGAAAAAAAAGGTTCTTTTGGGGAAAGCTAAAACATATCATCAGTATTTCAAACTATTCCTAGGCATGTCATTTTTAGGAGTTGGCAGAATAGGAAGAGGAAGAAAAACTGGGTCTTGTTGGAAATTATAAAAAGATGGGGGAGAAGCCAACAGGAACAGAACAAGAGAGAGACAGACAGACAGATACGGTTTTGTAACTGTCAAAGCCAGTCATTGTTCAATCACTTCATGAAAATGTGCTGCTTCATCTGGAAGTGATAATTTAATTTAGTGAGAGAAATAAAGTTGGTGTTTATGATGGATTAATATTGAGTACCAGAAGTATGGGGATGTCATAATAGTTACCAACAGGGAGAACAGAAATGGTATAAATGTTTGGAATTCAACTGTGCCTGTTTACATTTACTATATCCTAATGCCTTCGTGAAAAGTATTAGTCCACTAGTCTCTACATTGTCAGCTTGAGAAAATGTCACTGTTATACTATTGTAGTACACACCCTTACATAATGGTGACAACCTGCTACAATATTGCACACCATTATGGTTGAGAGATGAGAGGTAAGGGAATTTGAGAACTTGTATAAACCACTTGTTTTTGAAGACTTCATTTGCCTAGGAGTAACAGTAAAAGGTTAAAATTGATAATGGCAATGAAAGGGTCATACATTTATAGTTGCAGCGAAATGAATATACACTGACAATGGCATCGAAAGGGTTATACACTGATAGTAGCATCAAAAGGGTCATTACTTAAAGTGGAATTGAAAAGCTCATTACTTAAAGTGGCAGCAAAAGGGATATACATTGATAGTAACAGCAAAAAGGTCAATATTGATAAGGGTTCAATCAGATATTGATAATAAATACACTGATGCCTAAAGAAATATGCATTGTTATTGGAAAACAATGGTTGCAAAAGCATTGATCAGAATTTCAGACAACTGTAAATTTTACCTGAAATATTCCTGGCATGTTTCCTTGCTCAAGGAAGAAAATAATAGAAGGTAATAATTAAGATGTATATCAATGATGTGAAAGTGTTTGCCACACTGTCTCACTCCTAGATTAGTTCAAGTTAGGATGATTATAGAACAGAACAAACTTTTTATGAGAAAATAACTGCCCCACTGCATTCAAAATAGACAAATTTGCCAGTATCAAATAATCTATGCCTTGGAGTAGCTTGCTGGTCAGTGCAACAATTAACCTACAAATTCTAATGCTTCATATTTTTAACATATCAAATATAGCTGGTCAATGAAAGAATTGATTAAAACTAAAATGAAGATTTTCCTCAATTGTTGTATATACCAATATTACAGTTGACAACCATAAAGAATTATTGCTGAGAGGAAAGATTTTTAGTGCACAAAATATGCTCTTGTAAGAAAAGAAAATGGTTGGAACCAAAATAAAATTTAAATATATAACTCTATGAAATATTTTTTTTGCATGATTTGTGAAAGTATCTATGAAGCCTAGCTTTTCTATTAAATAACTGTCAAATTCAATCAAGATATCACCAAGTTATCACTGTTTGATAAATAAAAGCTATTGTTCACTTCAGTATTTTAACTATAATTACATAAAAATTCTTTGTATACAAATATGGCATCAACAATATTGAAGGCTCAAAAAGTAGACAGGCACTTGTAGACTGGAGAAAATCTACAAGAACATCTAAAAAGAAGAGCTCTATATTGTCATTTTTGATTTCTGAAGATTTGTAAGAGGTTAAAAACAAAACTATTTCTTTACCCTTTGATGGTGAAAGCTGATGTATTGGAAAATAACGGAGTTGAAATTTGGCCTGTGATTGCCTATGTTGAATTTGCAAAAAAGGCATTTTCTTTTCCTTACATTGTACCAGCATCAAATATTTTGATGAAATGTGTTCTCATTGTTGTGGCATGATTGTTGATACAGAGAAGTGGGTGAGTGAGCACTTGGTTTAATCGCTCTTCCATAGCTATCTTACTTGCATACAGGGTAGCCACAAAAAGCTGTTAATCTCAGTCAAATTTTATAGGGACTAATAAGACAAATCAGATCCTTTACACTTAAGAAAGTCACTGGTTTCTATTCACTGTAAAATATGAAGATAATGTGTTTTACACTTGAGCCATTGTAGTTCTCAGCTTGTTTTCAATTTGGATACTGACCTTGCAGTGAAAGGCTTTTTTCACTGTATTTAACTCTAATTATATCCATGTTTAATTTCACGATCTCAAATTTTGTGGTGGTGCAAGAGGCAGATGAAGTGTAATTTATGACTTTTTATCACTGATGAACGTAAAGGTGATGTAAAGCTTACATTTTTAACATAATTCTTTACTTGTTAAAAGTGCAAAAAACAAAAGCTGTATAATTAGCTTCAGCACAAAGCTGTATTTTCAACAAACAGGCTCTTTGTGCAAAGGGAAATATTGTGAATGTATGAGGGGAGCACTGAAAGCAAAACAAGAAAAAATTGGTCCAAAAATGTAGTGTTTTAGCTTTTAGGCAGGAAAAATCCAAGTTTGACAATTGGCTATAGAATTTCATTTTATTTTATTTTTTCTCTGTACAACCTCTGGGTTATTTCTTATTTTTGGAATTACATTAACTTGAAGAAATGTGAATACACTGAAAATACTCCAAAGTATTGATCTTGAGCTCACTGAAGAAGTAGCAGGCTTAATGTTGGTTTAAATTGAATTCATTGCATCAAAGTATCTAATATGAAATTATAGAGAAGCTAATCATTGTTACTTTGTGTGCATAAACTTCAGAAATGTAATATGCACAAACCAAATTTATTATTGAGTACAGAAATAGAAAAGTATGGGCAATTAAAAATAGAAGGGAAAGAATATTTTTGTGTATTTGAAACATTCAGTTTCATATATAATATGGTTAACCATCTATATGGCAGTGAATGCTAGAACATTTTGCCATAAATAAAGAACAGAAGTGACAGACACATGCTTCAACTTGAAATGTTGAGAATATCCTGGTCATGAGCTCAAATCAAGAAATTTGAAAAAAGTAATAACTACAAAGTCATTGTTGATAATAAAAAGGGAAGCTGAAGTCTTTCAAACAGATAATGAGGAAAGAAAGCTTGGAGAATGTAAAACACACAGGGTATATCATGGACATGTGAAGGAGAGGAAAGTACTAAATAATCTTTTTGTGAAGATTGAGCAAATGGGTGAAAAATGAATACCATAAAGACAAAAATAGGTAATAAAGTAGAAAGTGCAAAATACAATAGAAGAAAGAAAGCTGTGGAGAATCATGATCACCTACATCTTGAAATGAGAGGATAATGAAAGAGAAAGATGTAGGGTATCCAAAAAAAATGTATGCAAATTTTGTAACTGCAATGATTATTATTTGACGTTTAAAAGTGCAACAAAGCATAAATGATAAAATAAGCATCTATAAATACATTTCCTATAAATGTGCACAATTATCACCCTTTGAAAAATCTATATGAGCAAAATATTCTGTTCTGCAGATGTTGAATGCTTAAAATACAGTTTTATGTAATAATGAATATTAACTTAACTATTAAATACAAGTCTACAATCTAGAAAATAGAATATTCTGTATTTTGTGAATAAATTTTATATTCCTCACTTGAATATGTTTAAAACTGGATAGTTTACTCTTAATGGTATATTAATTTCATATATGTGAATAATCTGGAATTCCCACCCTAGCAATTGAAATTTATTTAATCATTTATATATGAGGTTGTTTCATGAGTATTCTCAGGGTTAAAGTATTGGTATAAAAAGAGTGAAATCCTCATTATTCAGGATATTGTTGCCCAGTATCATGAATGACAAGTGTTATGATATATTGGAAACCTTGTGTCATCATTCATGCATTGTGATAAGCTGGCAAAACTAAAAAATATAAGATAGCTTTTGAGATGGGACAATCTCAGTGTGTTGTCTCAAAAATAACAAAGATTCATTTCTGTATACAAACAACACACTTTGGAATGGGATCACACATATATCGACAGGATGAGGACTTAGCAATGGGCTTGCCATTATCACCAGCAATGGTGAATATATACATGGAATACTTTGAGGAAATGGCATTAGAATCTATATATTTAAAGCCAACTATATGGTTAAGGTACGTAGATGACACCTTCATACTCTGGCCATACCGGGAACATGTTCAGGTTCTACTGGACCATGTTAACTCAATAAGACCTTTGATACAGTTCACAATGGAGAAAGAGAGTTACAACACACTCCCATTCTTGGATGTTGTAATATCTTGAACAGAGCATGGGTTCAAGACATCCATATACCGTAAACCAGCATTCACTGGACAGTACCTCAATTTCAACTCCCATCATCCATACATCATAAAGAAAGGGATTGTCTGCTGCTTACAACACCGAGCAAAAGTCATAAGTGGTGACCCAGATAAAGAATTGGTCAGTATAAGTAGTACCCTACAATGTAATAACTATCCTGGGTACATGGCAGTAGCCCCAAAAAACTGGGATAGGTGGGTACAAGAGGATGACAACAACACTTAGAAAACAATCTGCTTGCCTTATGTGAAGGAGGTTATCAGAGAAAATACAAAGGATCTGTGGTCCATATTACATCAGGACAACCTTCAAAAGCTTGACAACACTTTGCAAATATTTCTCCCGAATAAGACCCCCCATAGAGGAGAACATGACTAAAGACTGTGTGTACGCTATCCCGTGCAGCTGTAGAAAGAAATATAAAGGGGAGACAGGCCGCCCCCTTAAGGTAAGGCTTCAAGAACACCAGAAAGTTGTAATATGAGGGGAAGTGGAAAAATCAGGTGTGGCTGACCACATATGGAGAGAAAGAATGGAGATCACCACCCTTTGTGGTATCATGTTGAAATCATAGACAAAGAACACCATTGGAAAATTCGTGAACTTAAGGAATCAGCACATATGCTAGGCCACAAAAATCTCCTGAGCTGACCAAGCATAGAAATGAATACAATATGGGAACCAGTAATAAGGAGTGCCAGAGAAAAGCGATAATAATAACAAAAATTGCAATATGAACAATGGTAAAAACTGGTTTCTGAAAACATTAGGTTTATAATACCCAGAAATTCATATACAGATGTCCTCAAAGCACAGTGGATAAAGGTGTTAGTTAGATCCAGTGACAGGACCCAAAGAGTATGAGTTCAATACCTGGTTAAGGCAGTGGAGAACATTCAGAAATTAACAGGAGATAACTGATAACTGACATCCATTAAACATGGCATGTGGAACTAGAACAGTCTACCCCAGTGAGCGAAATAAAGTGTTCAGTTCGACATTCCAACCACCTGAAGAAGGCTGGAGTATACAACGGCCAAAATGTTGTAATAAATATGGTGACAAAGATGAGGATTTTCTATTAAATCACCACTGGCTTCAACAACAGTTTCCATATGACTTCAGAATCTCCTGCATCTCTTCTTCATGGTCTTCTTGTTTGTTGATGAATGCTGCCATAATCCTTGCCTTTAGTTCATCTTTGGTGTTACAAGGAATTTTGTTGGTCTCTTGCTCAATTGTACCCCACACATAATAATCAAGGGGGTTGCAGTCTGGGGAATGAGATGTATGGAGTGATGTGGTTGTAGAAATTGTCTAGCACTAATGAATGTGTTCTCCTGCTTATGTGGTATAGTGCAGAGTCTTGTTGCCAGATACAGGGTCTTCCACAGCCACACTTTTGATCCAGGTGGCACTACCTCCCAACTGGTCTACTATACTGTACTATCGACAAAATCCAAACAATCTGCATACATAAAATTAAAAATATAAAATGGTGACAATTTACCCACTGTGTACTGTATTGCAGACACTCACTGAGATTTATACCTTTTAAGAGCAGCAGTGTCAGACCACATTTGTATTATCCCTTCCATCCCTTAAGAGATTACAATTGTTTAATTCCCTGGAGTACTGTTCAAGTTGGTGAAAAATTTGTGATGCTACTTATATTCTCAAAAACCCTTTAAAAGCATTTTGATTTTATATGTAGGTAAATTAATTTCTCTTTCAAAAGATGTAATCTCATTGGCATTAAAGGTTATTACTGAAAGATTTTGAAAAAAATTTGTAAATTTCTGGTGTTTCTAGCTGATCATGTAATGGGTGTTAATACCATGTATTGAAATGTTATGTTACGCGATTGCAGGCATATAAAAGTGCTCTCAGAGTGTAAGTGTGTGAAATGTTTGGACACTTTTGATCTCAAAGGGTTAAATATCAGTGCAGTTATATCCCAAGTATTGTCATTGGGAATAGTTTTTTTAAATCATGAGTACATCTAGCCAGACTTGTCACATTGCAGTGGTATAGTGAGAGAGTCACCTGAGGGATCATATATCACTCCTTTTCAGTGAAGAGAGCAGTTTATGCCTTCTTGAAAGTGATAATCATTTGCATGTGCAACATAAATCTGAGTAGTAACATTTTCCAAGTTATATTCACCAATGACACACAGATCCCAGCCCTTGCATCTTGGTAGGGTGGGCCATATGTTGTAATTATCACTTGCTTTTGTTGTTTATGAAGTGGATGTTGAACTGTGCCATATATGTCAAGAATATTGTTCTATCTGCTTTGTTTCTATTCCTGCAACAGGTAGGTGATGTGCTGTTTCAGCAGGATAATGCCTACCTGCATGATGCCTATGCTACTCAACATGCACTGCAAGATGTTAGACAACTTCCCTGACTGGCACATTTACCAGACATTAGGCCTAAATGTGATTAAATAATGTTTGACTGGTTTAGTTGTCACACATTACTTACAACTGCAAAAGGTATAGAATAATGCCATCTGTATGATCCTATGCATGCTTGAGTACAGGCACAGGGGGGGTGTTAATACGTGATCTTAATACTTATAGATAGATACCTTAATTTGGTCCCTGTTCGCATATTTATTTGTGTAGGTGTTCATTTTCTTGTAATCAAACTCTATTACCTTCATGTTTAATTTTGATGACATTGAATTGAAATATATATTCAGGGTGTTGAAATTTTATTTCCTCTGTATGTCTAATATACATATATTTGTCAAGATCTGGTGTAATGACATGAATTTTGTGTTCTTATAATACAATGCATTACAATTTGTTATAAGCAATAATAAGAATTGTAAGGCAGCATTTATACTATGATGCTAATGAGAAAGTGTATGCATATATATTCACATTCTGCTCTTTCCATTTTTGACAGAGTTAAAAGGCATTTACAAGGCCTTGTAGACAATTCTTTTGCACCCTACAACCCCCTTTCCACAGATGAAACATTACTTACCCTTTGGTTGCTCTATCAGCATTGCAGGCTTACAGCCACATCATGTTGAAACACCAATTCCTGTATGATCACTAGATTTGAGTAACGTCAAGCCTGATCATTACTGCTTGGGAATACCAGGTGCTGTAAGATTGGATGGTGTAATTGGTAATGGCCCTGAATTGTTAATCAGAGAGCTGAATTCCAATTCCAGTTGGGTTCATTATATTCACTTGTGTGCAAATACCCTTAGGGAAAGTATGAATCTACCTTTTCTCCTCCAGATATGAATTAATTAATAAGACTTGTATCACTAAAACCATTATTATCACCAAAAAAATACAAAATAAAATTATGTACAAAGTATTTAGATCTTGGCATTAAATAACCCATTGAGGTTTATATGCTGCTAAATAAAAACAACCAACCAACCAATGCTTCTATATCTGGGCTGGAACTGCCCAATCCTCACTTTCCATACTTGATAGACTTGTACATAATCAATTATTTTCCACTCTACAACTCCTTTTCTACAGATGAAACATTACTAGCCTTTTGTTATTCTATTGTAATAGCAAATATTCAGACAAGCTACATTCCTTAGTTCCACCAGTTAAGTATGATCTTAACTTCTTCAAGTCTAGGGCCAACCCCTATCTTTCTTACATATCCTTATAATTTGCACATCTTACATACTCCTCCTATTAGGTCTATAAAATAGCCTCATTGAGTAACACTCTACATTGAGTGCCTTTTGGGCCATGTATTGGGTGAACAATAGTATGAAGAACAGTTTCTCTTTAGCATCATTGAATAATTAATACTGCCTTATTATACTTATTGCTTATTTATATTCTGCATTCAGGCTCTTGAAAAATTCAACATAATATAAAAATATGTTTCCTATTTCTTGTATATTCACATATAGGAAATGGCTAAATATTTTCTATATAATATCTATTTTTTCAAGAATATTAATTCATTCACTTAAGTTAATACAGATGGAAAAAGCTATACCATATGTACAGCTTTTTCTTAAAAGCCTAGAAGAAATAGCTAATAGTGCCTTTACTGCTACAAGCACAGAACTGCTCACTATATATAAACAAATGTAAGTAGCTAAAGAATCAGCTTTTTAAGAGAGTGTATAAGCTTTTGCCTGCTAAAAATGAGAGGATTTGAAGAATCATTAACTGCCATTGATTTTGAGGATTATAGTAATGACTGCATGTAGCTTTTTACAAAATATTGAAAAATATGACAATTTCCTCAGCTGGCATCTTTGCAATAAATAAAAGAAAGTGGTCCATAAAATGTCTTTTTTTTTGGTATTACACTGTATTCTAGGTAAATAGAGGAGACAGTTAAACATTAACCTTCTTTTGACTGATGTCACATACTTCCTGGAAAATATTTAAGTGATTCACTGATTCCATGTGCCCATTCCATAAGTTGTATTTTTTTTATCATTATTCTTCTTATGGTTCACACATAATGCAAAATCTCTCACTCTAGCATCCATATTAACAGTAATCTACTGGCAGAGAGATGATAAAATTTTATATGCCAGCCAAAATGAATTTTGTTATTTGTTTATCTTGATAGCTTATTTTTCATAATCCTCTGTCTTCATTTATTTGTGTCAAAAGTTATGATCATGGATTCTTCCAAAATTGCAAATTACACCTTATTACTTTAAAAAACATTGTTTAAAATATATATATATATTATATATATATATATATATATATATATATATATATATATACACACAGACTTTCTTATTTACATTGTTCAGACTGTTGTTCTCATCTTTGTCATATTCATGATGTTTTGGTTGTTGTACACTCTAGCCTTAATCAGGTGATTGTAATGTTGAACTGAACCTTTTATTTCATCCACTAGGGAAGATTGTTCAAGTTTCACATGCCATGCCTCTTCTGGATGTCTCAGTTATCTCCCTTTAACTCAACTCTCCAAGTTTTTGTTCAATGCTTGGGTTTGTGCTTATAAACTTAAATGTGTCCTGAAATATAAAAATTTAAACAATGTAAATCATTTAATCTGTGATAATAGCATTTGTTTGGTTTCCTCAGGATGTTGCTTGTAGGAAAGGATAGGATTAAAGATTCAGAGAGCGGAAAGATTCACCCAGTAGCACTTAAACAAAAAATAAAAAAAAAAGTTTACCTGACAAAAAAATTCACTTTTGCGCTAAAAAGTTATCTCCGCTTTAAGGATTTCCTTTTTTGGTTTTCTCTTGAGAACTGCCTGATTGCTTCTGATGAAGCATTGGGAATAAAGGAAAAAAATCAAGTTTTTTTTTTTTTTTTTTTTTTGTGCCAAATAAATATATATTGTGAAGGTTGTTGAAAAGGTTGCACTATTCTTTATCTAGAAAAGTTGATAGATGGCACTTTGGTGCATTTGCTAAGAAAGTTCTGATGGAATCAAAGCAATGCTATTAAACTGTCCCTGGTAAAAGGACAAGTACATGTCATTAAGCATCTACAGTTTTCGTCTGTCTCCTTTTTTTCAAAGCTGTCTCTTTATCTCCATCTTTGTCACAGACTCTGTTCACACCTATCTCTATTTCATTATCTGGTTATATCTTTCTTGGTTTGTTCACATTTATCTCTGTCTCACCTTTTCAAATCTACCTCTGTTTGCACCTGTCTTAGTTTATTCATATTTGCCCTAAACTCTGTTCCTTACTAAATTTTTGCTCATACCTCTTTCTGTCTGTTCATATCTGTTTCAGTCTCCATTTATTTACTTCTCTCTCTGTATTTTCAATTCTCTGCTTGTTAGCATCTCTTTTTACACCAGACTCATTTTGAGCCTGTGTTTGATTCTACTGGCCTCATTTTTACCCTGTGTTTGTTCCCGTCCACCTTATTTTGAGCCTGGTGACTTTTTCATGTAGGCATGGCCCCACCACTTGGAGGATTAGTGTTTCACCTCACATATGACATATAACTGAATTTGTTTCATACTAATTTATGAGGAGACATTTGTTAAAGATTTGTCCTGACTCACTCAGTGGAAGGATACTGAAATTTATACATCATTAAAATTTTTTTCACATAACTTTTAGTCAGAGTTACACACTTCTTCCACTCTTTACTGTACTGGTGGTGACTTTTCTTGAAGAGCTTCTGCATTTTAGGTCTGCAGCATGGGCTGCACCTTATTAATTAGTGGGATCACCCTGGAATGAGTATCCATTTATTTTTGGAGTTGTATGCTAGTGCATTTCAAGATTTGGTTATTTTTACTGAACATATATCTCAAGACTTTTTGTCTTACTGAGTTTACCGTGAGCAGTACAAGACATTTTCATTGGACATTCTTCAGAGTGTAATTTTTGTTTGCCTCCCACCATCATCTTGTGTATCCATTGCTGTCTTTCTTTGTCATCTTATTCATCTGAATTGTGTGTATTGTTTTGAATTGTGTTGGGGTGATGAGGGTAGGCCAACATCATGTCGGACCCTGAATCTCTTCCTGCTTCCCTTACAGAAGTAACTCCTTCGGCATGGGCAAAGGATAGGCCCCAACAAAAAGGGTCAGAATATTTCAAAAATTTAAAAGAAGTTTGATCCATATGTTAATAGAAATTAGTTATTACCGGTGATGTCTGTATTGGACACGGTGAATACAAGGACAATCTTGTTAGTAATAACAGACACCAAGACCTGGAAGCTAAATATCATGACTAGGGAAGTGATGGAGGAGGCCCTGAAAAGTCTTCAAATTGCAGCCCAAATTCTAGCAAGAAGAAGTAAGTCAATGTGGGACATCTTATTGCTGACAGAAGAGAAAGCCAAATCGCTGGCAGGTTGTATTCTAACTACTTCGACAGTCAGGCTTCAGACTGAATATATGGGGACAAGAAAGGCAAGGGTGACTCTACATAGGATGCCACTCTACATATCTGAAGACCATATTGGTTTTTTCTTTTCTAAATCCTTCCCTACAACCCAAAAAGAAAAATGAAGCAGCAACATCACAGGCAACAGCACAGACAATCAAGAAAACTGGAGAGTGGACAGAAGTCGTCAAAAAGTGACCCAAAAGTACCACCACTTCCCTTCAGCAGCAGAATGAGAGTCCCCAACCAGAGCCAGTGGACCAGCAAGTAAGGGAAGTAGAAATGCAGGTGATGCCCCCACCTCGCTCGTCTTCACTGAAAAGAGAGAGATGAAACGGAAGAAGAAAAGGGGGAAAAAATGAAGAAAAAAGACAAGTGAGCTGAAGCCAACAAAGGCTCTGCCAAAACCAAGGCTCAATCAGCCCTGGCTTCGTCAGTCAAGAAGCCTGAAGAAAATACCACAAGAAGCCTTCCTCCTTCACTTCTGAAAGCACCATTGTCCCCCATTCGCAATACACCTCCTCATCAAACACCCCCTCCCAATACCACTGCAGCCGATGATATTTCTACTCCTTCTAACATCCCACTTTCCAAATCCCCAAAGCCCAGCACCTCCCAGAAGAGTTTTTCTTCTTGTAAGTAGAAATTCCCGTGAGGGGTAATGTCTTGCTGTGTGAACAAGCTGTCAATAGAAGCAGGCATGTTGAAGCAAAAAAGAGCTTTGTTGAAGCCCTTGTTAAAAATGGCGTCAGTAGACGGACTTGCTACAGATGATCCCCAAAATTTCCTCAAGGTCGATGGATAAAGAGCACAGACTGAAATCTGATAGCGTGGGATCACCTTCATGAGGCGAAGGATGCCTTTCTGGAGATCCATATGGCGGAAATAGGAACCCTGGAACTGAGAAAGATACAGAAATATTGTGCAGGGAGTTTGTCAGTAATCCTCCCCTCGGACATTGGCAGGGTTAGGGTTTGTCTGAGATGGTCGTATGATGACGGAGATGGGGACGGAGCCTGGGACAATTCGTCGGGGTCCTTTCATCCGCAGATTTCCATCTGTGAGTAGGGGAATCAACTTGAAAAATGTCTCTCAAGATAGCTAGTTTGAATGCGAGGAGCTTGAGTGATCAGAGTAAGGCCGCCCGCCTGCTTCGTGTTCTCTTGTCGTTCAGCGTAGATGTAGCTGTGATCCAGGAGATGCACTTTGCTTGTGTGGTTGATGCGTGTATGCTGTCTAGTGAGTATGTTGTCTATTCAGCATACATGGACCAGCCAGCCAGATGTGTTTCCTTGCTGGTTAAATGTACCCTGGATGCGAGGGTGGACCATGTCCATGTTGATGTAGGGGGCCGGTTGATTGTGGCTGATATTGCCGTGAACAGTAGTTCGTTTTGGATCGTTGCGGTTTATGTGCCCAATGATTGGGGGAGTGTGTCTTGTTTTTTTGGCAGTTGGGGCTGTTCCTGGTCGATTGTTCACTCTTAGTCTTAGTGGAGGATTGGAATGCCATCCTGGACCCCAAGATAGACAGGGGGCGGGGAGCTAGCGGGAGGTCATTGGGTGATTGTAGCCTGGTTGATCTGATCAATGAGTTTGGTCTTGTCGCTAGATACTGAGTCGATCACCCCGGGTGAGAGATGTGGATGTGGACTCATAAGTGGCCATCTACCTGGATAGAATGATAGTGAGAAGGGCCGATGTAGACCTGCTAGATTGTCCAATGTTCCACTGGTTAGGCTATTCAGACCATAGACTTGTCTGTGCCTGGATAGCATTAGATTCTAGGCCTAGAATGACTGGTCACTGGAAGTTCAATGTGTCTTTACTGGACAGGTGGGACTTCCAGCAACAGCTAATTAGACTAGTGCAGTGGGAACTAGTTGGGGCGGTATTTGGGAATAGGTGGTGGGAGAGGCTTAAGGATAGGATTAGGTCCTTCACCACCAAATATAGCCAGTGGCTTGCATTAGATAAGGCTAAAAAGGTGAAGACACTTAAAGATAGTCTGTCCTGGATGGAGGCTGGGGGGGACTCCCTAGAGATAAGTTTAGCTAAGCAGGCCATGGAGTGCGTGGCTAGTGAGTGCTACCAGGGTGAGGTAATTAGACATAGGTTAAACAAGACGTCAAACGAAGCCATGAACATGGGCACACAATTCCGCAAGGGAGAGATCCGTCAAGGTTCCAATCATTATATTTGTGAAGTGAAAACCCCAGAGGGGCATACTCTGAGGTTGACTGACGATATGTGTGAAGTGTTTCGGTGGCATTTTGAGAGCTGATTTACGAAGGAGCCTGGTCTCAGTGACTTTCCTTAGCTTTCACTGACTGAAGTGGCTAGCTGCGAGGGTGAGATCACGGAGGGCGAAGTCTACTTGGCATTGAAGAGGGTCGACAGTGTCAAGTCTCCGGGACTTGATGGTTTAACCCTATGAATTGTACTTCAGGTTGTTGCACATCTTTGTACCGATTTTGATTGTCATGTTCAACAACTGGTTCCGGCAGGGGTATATCCCCAGTCAGATCACCAGGGGTGTGATCACACTGTTTAAAAAGGGCAAGGATGGTAGGAGGGATTTAGACGATTACAGGCCCATAACTCTGCTGAACACAGAGTTAAAGATTTTGGCCAAGATCCTGATGGAGCATTTGCAGTCAGTTGTTGAGAGTCTGTGGTACAGGTGAACAGAAAGTGGTCGCACGCTTTTTCACTGTCTTGGTCGGTACATCAAGATTGTCCACAGTCGCCCCTACTTTACGCTTTGGCATTGGAGCCTCTCCTTCTCCAGCTGAGGAATAGAGCATGCAGTCCGGCCCTACGTGGAATCGCTGTCTCTGGTGGGTCTCGAGCCAGGGTTTCCACATACACTGATGACGTATCCATTTTCGTGTCATGTTGCAGCGACATTGAGGTGGTACAGAAGGCACTTGAATGGTATGAAAAGGTCACAGGGGCCAAGATTAACTGTAACAAGTCTTCCGGCTTGCAGTTAGGTGCCTGGAAGGGGGTCCCACTTCTGAGACCCTTCAGTTGGATGGACGGTCCTGTCTGCATTCTTGGAGAGTGGTTTGGACCTGACCTCCAGCTGGAGAAAAATTGGTCAGAAGTACAGGCAAAGGTCAGAGCATCGGTCCAGACTTGGATCCAAAGGAGGTTTTCCTTGAAGGGTAGAGCTGAGGTGTGTGCCACTTACATCTTTCCTCTTGTCCTTTACTGCTTGTCTGTACTTCCTCTTTGCAAGGAGCATAGGAAGGTGATCGAGTGCTTGTTGTCCACCCTCTTGTGGGGTGGGTGCAAGCAGAATGTCTGTAAAGAAGCTTGTGTCCAACACCTGTGTCATGGGGGGCTGGGATTGCTGCACTTGGTGAGTCATCGACACGCCTCAAGATTGGCTTTCCTACACCGCATTTTGACAAAGGATTCGATTCTGGTGGGGAGTGTTAGGGACGCCTTCCCTAGCCTTACTATCACTCCTCCCATTTCTTGGGCTAAGCGCTGTTGTAGGTCCGGGAAATTGTCGACTTACCTCAATGAGTATCGAGCAGCCTTGAGGGCTTTTCCTCGATCCAGTGACCTTTCACTGCCTCAAAAGGTTTTGTATCGTGAATTAGTGGAGGGGGTCGTGAAGGACCATCTCTGTGAGTGGCTCGGCTTATCCTGAGTTTTCGCTTGCTTGGTGATTGATCTATATCTCTCAACGACATGGCCTTCAGATGGGGCTGGGTGGATTTGCCTGACTGTTACTCGTGTGACCTTGGTTTAGAGGAAACAGCTTTGCACACCTTCTACCATTGTCCTCAGATATGTCCTTTCTGGGACTATGTTGGTGAGCTGACAGCTCATATCGCTCCCGATCAGCTTGTGCTCATCAATCTTGGATATACATGCGGCAATGTGTCCCCCACATATTCTGGGGTGAAACGAATGGTGTTTCTAACATTGCTAGCCATGGCAAGAATGGTGATCTGGATGATGCGAAAGGAAGGGATCTTGTGACGTGAATGCTATTCTCATCAAGTTTTGATTAGATACTTTCAGGATCAGCTGAAAGTGAAGATCAGAACTGAAGAAAGCATTTGGTGTCGACAAACTGGCAAAATAAAACACAAACAGCATTCATATGTGAAATTAAAAATATAAAATGTCAAATTTAAAAATGGCTTGCTCATTCCATTACTTATGAAAAACTTACTTTAGGCTAACATACCTGCTTGTAGCCGCAAATCAACATATCAAGTGAGCTTTGAGGTATAATTCATTTTATCTTGTTTCGCGAAATGTGTACTGTTTATATAAAAATATATAAAAATTATCATGTATAAAATATCTAATATTTGAAAATTATATTTTCATAACACAAATGACACATTAGAAATACTCTCTTGGCAAAATATAAGACCATGTCAGATTGTACCTTTGACATTTACACCATACCTCTAACAAGAGAAGTCAGGTTCAAATTTTATATTTTAGCACATATCAAGATTTTGCATAGATATATCACTCCTTATTAAGTCTTATTTTCTGTTGTTGCAAAATGCATGGATATTTAGTTGTCATTATTCACAACTTCTATGCTTTAACTTTTTAGGTTGATGCAAAAATTAGTATTACTAATGTTTTATGTAAATAAAAAGATTAGTTTGATGGAAACAGGTGTGAAAAAAAATCAACATCAGTTGTAAATTATCCATTTCCTTGTTAGAGTAAATATTAAGTATGCTGCAAATGTAAATATTAAATTTTTCTTCATAGAATGATATAAATTAAAAGGAAAAGGAAACTACAAAAATGTTATTGATAAATATATCTCCCACGACTAACATATAGATAGAATTAAAAATACTCTTGAAGAATATCTTGTTTCTCTAGAAATTACTAATATAATTTTTTTTTTTTTTAGATCTTTCCTTGATCATAGTAATATAATATTTTATTAAAAAATATAAATGTTGATTTCCTGTGTATAATTTTGATATTTATCAAGACAAATGTTGTAAAGTAATTTGAAACCATTAATTTTTTCACAGTATTTTGAAAAATAAAAAAAAATTTCATACAGATCAATAAAACAAAAATCATGTTTCTTTATCTAGTTTACTGAAAGCATTTCAATGTTTTTATAAATTGGCTTTATTACATATCAGAATTTACCAGCAAAGTGTGTTTTGGTGGAGCTTGAAAAGCCTCAAGGAAAAATAAATAGCATTTGGGTACTTTTTATTACTTTGAGAACAATAAACTTTAGTCATATATTTTCAATAAACCATAGTTCATTAAATTTGATGTGCATATCTTTGAGAACATTGTTATAAACATTTTCAGACAAATCCTGGCTTTTAAAAATCTTTTCAGAAATGTATTTTAGGTCTTAAAGCTAAGTTTACAAGGTTCTCTTATAAAATAGCACTGTCAACATGATAATTAACCAAACATAGCTTGTCTTTCAAAAATAAAAATAAAAGGACAGACCTTTTTATTTTAGGTTGTTCCAGGTGAAGAGCCCAGAAGAAAGATTTCACAGTGGAATATCAAGATAACAAGCTCCATTTCCTTATTAGATTTGCATCTTTTTAAAGCTTTTTTTTTCTTTACTTTTTGGTTTGCACCTGGTGTGTTAATCATGAATTAGTGATAATGAAATTAGCTAATAATAATTTCAGATGCTATTTTCACTTGGGTTAGACTAGGTAATTTGTTCAATATAGATCTTTAAAAGAAAGTGTTTGTATAAGAGATAAATAACATCATATACATGCATATGATATTTGTATTCACTATCAGGAAATCTGCGGTCTGTATTTTTTTACATTTAGTGAGTTTTTACATATACATTCAGCATGTAATATGAATTGAAGATGAAATGTAGATCAGATATGGGTAGAAATCTGGCAAGATGATAAAATGAAATAAAGAACAAGGTAGGTTTGGTTTGTTTTACAGCATATCAACCTCAATGGGTTATTTAATTCTGAAAATTTTTTATTGTTGATAATATTTTTTTCAAACATGTATTTCTAGTAATATTTTTCCTTCAAAAAATCTACTGCATTTTTTTTTTTATTTTTTTTTTTTTCAAAAATATTGCTAGCAATTTTGTTAATGCCTAAAATGTATTGGTGGTAATAATGTATTTTCAAAAAATTTATTGCTGGTAACTTTTTTACAAAGTATTTCTGGTATTAAGACCTATTTTTACACTTTTATAGTATTTTGGCCCCAGTTTTGAGGTTAACTATTTGCCCATAGCTGGGACCCTAACAGGTGCTACCACCCCAGGTCAGGGGGACTTGGGAACACCAGCAATTAAGAGGTGGTTCCACGCTCATCAAAACCTCCTGATCAGAGGTCTTGCTGTTGGACGTAGTTTATCATCTTACCCAGTACATGGATGTAATTTATCGGCATACCCAGGATGGGACAAGGTAGGAAATGACTCTCTCTCTCTCTCTCTATATATATATATATATATAGAGAGAGAGAGAGTTCCCCGGTCGCAGTGCCAACTGTGACGTTCTATCCTGATCTACCACGGCGCCAGTTGTGACGTCCCCAAACAGCACCAATTGTGACGTCCTCGCTGCGGCGCCAGCTGTTCGCTCCTCACTGCTCCGTTCAGGTTTCGCTGCTCCAAACGTGACGTCCGCCTGTCGTGTCAGTCATGTTGTCTCGTCCTGTGACGACCAACTGGCTTGGTATCGGTCGTGGCACCCAAATGTGATATTCTAACCTTTTGGTGATTCAGGTGGGAATCTGGTTAGATTTGATATCAGCCTCGTTGTTCCCAATTCGCTTCCAATGCCTGGTTACCAAGGTAACTGCATTGATCTCCAGTCCGCCTACCCACGTTGTGAATTGATCTTAGGCAGACGAGATCAAACAGTGGTTGGGGCCGTAATGCAAACTGAGTTCAACGGGGGTGATACTACACAAATATGCATAAAATAAAATGAAAACTCAAAAAGTTCAAAGTATCAAAGAAAAAGGTAACAAACTTTATGTCTAGTTGTTCGATACATAGGACTGCATCTATCTCCCGACCCGTTCTGTGAATTGTGACACGTCGTTTTCCATTAGGCAAGTTTTAACGCTTCAAGTTGTTTGCTCTCTAAGAAATTTGTGTTTCGGTGTGTCTTTGGACGAAAGTCGAAAAAAAACTTATTTCAGTGGTCTGGTTCTAAGTCGCTCTTCAAAATAATTGTTCTTGGGTTGAAGAGGAGTCCGGAATTTTGCGTGAATCTTGGTCAGCTATCTCGAGGTGGCTTCAACTATGGAAACTCAACTCTCCGCTGGAGCCCAAAACTCTCTGATTTCTGCCTGTTGGGGCCTCGCTTTTATTGACGCCGACCAAAACCGGGGTGGGTCTGTCGGCGTTGGGGGGTTCCTCAATAATTCTAAATACATATCCACCTCTTTTATTTCTGGTTAGGGATTTTTCACTCTTTTCCATTTTTGGGAACCTTTCCTCACTCCCACTTTCTCACCATACTTCTGAGGGGCGTGAACTGCCCTCCCCACTTCCTCGTAGCAGCTTCTCATACTTATACTCTGGATGAGGCGTCGACAGCCTTCTTTGTGCGTCATGTGATCACCACTTGGCCAATGAGGTCTTAGTCGGGTATCTTTTTACTCCTCCTTCGTGCGTCACGTGATCACTACTTGACCAATGATGTTTTAGTCGGGCGTGAACGAATCCGCGGCTTTGTTTCGGGGGAAAAAAAAATATCTTGCTTAACTAAAAAAAAAAATATCTCTTCTCTTTCCCTTTTCTTCCGCTTTAATCGCCGTTATCATTTTTCTAGCCACAAACGGACAATATGACAACTCTTGTTCTACACGTGGTTTTTGTCAGGTATTTTATCGCTAATTATCAAAATGGGTGGTCTTCTTAACATGGCCTCAAAAAAGAAATATCTCTAAAATTTCAGTCAGTCTGTCACCTCCAAGGAAGAAGAAAAAATACTTCTGGGTCCCCATTCATTTTCCTTTGGTACATATTTCTGATAACATAATTTTATTATTGCAGGCCAAAGTTGTTTCGTCGAAAAAAATTCGGTCAGCGGACACGGCTTGTGTGGTTTTTAATTTTTCATATCTACCCAAAGTCCTGTAGTTACACCTGTGTTTTGTCAATTATCAAAATTAACGTTTTCAATTGAATTTCTCATTGGCCAGTCGAGCAGCCGTTTTTTTTACGTACTCCTAGATAACACAGCCGTTATCAAAACACATCTGTTTCTTTCTTTCCCTTTCTTCTTACCAGGAATTTCCCTGTCATTGTAATGACACCCTTTCGCCATGGTTACTTATCAATATATTCATTGTCTCTTAGCCGTGTGTGTGTTCTGCTGATCACCCACGATTCGTCTCGCCTTTCTTTCTGCCTTCTTTTCTTTCTTTTCCTTTCTCTGCCTCGTAAATGGTGCCACATATGTATGTATGGAAAATGGTAATGTGACAAGAAACATTTAATATTTATTACACACAGTTACAGTTGGGTGAAATTTATCAAATCTTCCTCTTAAAAACGGTTTTTCTGGAAGACAGGTGTCTCAAGTCCACTCTTTCTGTTATTGATAGGTGTTTGCTTTCTAAACCTTAGTTTAAGGTATTGTGAAAATCCAGCATCTTGATTATATCATTTTTTACTCTTCAAGTTACATGTGCTATCCATTTTAGCTTTTGCTGCTGTTGGAAGTTTTCAAGTCATGCAGTTTTTGTTTGTGATTCTCTAATACCAATCTATAAGATCTGATGAAGGGTTATCTTAAAACCAAGACAATTTAATCACATGAAGCTATTTTTAATCTTTGATCTGAGAAAACAGTTGTATATAGATGGTAGTTTGGACATTTCTGAATGAGTAGGAGGCCATGTACAACATTCATATGAGTCTAAATCTGTGAAGGCTATTTAAGAATATGACTGGAAGTTGTTGAAATGGTAGGGGCTGAATGTGAACCCTCTGATCTGATCACATACCATATTTGGTATACATGAACACCTGTTGAAAACCTTTGAGATAAACATATATATTCCATTTCCAAGTATGTTCTTGGTGGGTAATTTGCTCTGTGGGCCTTGTGAGTCTTTAATATGAAATGTTTATTTATTGTTTAAATGACTACTTCTATTCACTTCTCATGACATTACTTCAAAATTAGTCTTCTTTCTTTTTTTACATGGAGATGTCTTTCTAGCTGGTTCTTAGTTTTGCAACAACTGTCAATGTTTGTGTTGCATGAAATGTATATGCAAATGTAAAAGCTATTATTAGATGAAGCTTGTAATAGTTTTGTGTGATGGATGAGAGATGTAAACCATGAAGATGTTTTATAAAGAATAGAAAAAGGACACCTACTTAGAACCAGAAAGATAGTTGATATTTCTAGGGTACATAATAAGGAAAGAAGGCTTGGACAATTTGACACTCACAAGATATAATGAAAGCAAGACAAACAGAGGAAAACATACAGTAATCTAATAAGCTTGTGTAGAAGGATGGCAGCACAAGGACTGTGAGGGATAGTAACAAGACAAAAATTAGTACGAGTTACAAAGGATAGGAATTTGTGGAGAGTTATGATCACAACATCTTGAAGAGACATGGCATGTTGAAGGAAATAGAAAATATGTTTTGACTATTTTATGGAGTTTCAAGATTATTCATCAAAGATTCTGTATTAACTAATGTTTCTATATTCTATTGAATTGCATTGGCATGATTTTCAGAGTTTGTAATGAGAACAATTGTATATTAAACTAGCCAAGGTATCCGGTGTTGCCCAGGTGTACATGGCTGCAACTGTCTACCCACACCACCTGTCTAGAGATGCCTGCCTGCATCCCTGCTTGCATCCATCATCTGTTGGTATACTAAGCTACTCCCACCCCATCTTTTTTTTACAGTATATCCTTCACAAGTGTTTGGTTGTTCTTAATAAAGGAATTCCATCAATAAAAACTACTTGTGTGGTCATTACTTGAGATTAAAATGTTTCAATATTTTAGATATTCAGTAAATTTCCTACAGCATTAATAACTTTCAAATAGTATGGCATTGTTCACAAATCTAATCAAACAAGAGTAGGGATTAAGTGTCAGAGTTTGATTCAATTGCAAATGCATGAATGCATCCTCCTATCCTTCTTCACATGATTATTATAAAGCTGGGGTTATAAGAGTTTCTTTGGGAATTTTTTCCCTTTTAATGCTTCAAGAATCCTTCTCAAACAATCTTTGCATCAAAAGTTGTTCAAATGCCAGTTTAGGATGGAATCATATGAAGAAACTATTGGCTAAATAGCAAAAAGCCAATTTTAGACCTAGTTTGTTGCAGATCTTGTCCACTTAACTGAAATAATCTAAACCAAACATTTCTGCAAGATAAACTGTGTGCCATATGTAATTTTCATGGCAAAGTTGGAAAGCATCGAATGAAAAACCAGAGAGTTATTGCTGAAAGATGGACCTTTTGAACAGTTTTTTGTGATTTTTTTTTGTTATACACAGGAAAGTGAGCAGGACTAAAATTACGCTATCTTATTTCTTGCATGATGGCAAGTTTTTTGTGACATGTTTGAAGAAAATTGGATAAAAAATGAGGAAGTTACTCAAGTTTTTATTTTAAGTAGTGCAAAAAACTTTCACTTTTTGCAATTTTTTGTGTGAAGCCAATGTCACAGGAAAACTATCAAGCATTCTACCTAAACCTTGTAACATGGGCTATGTTTTGCATTAAGTGCAAACATCAGCTCATTCAGTAAACATTTTGTTTGTGTGTAACTTTGCCTTGTTTTTTGTAAAAAGGTGTACCCACCTTCAGATTTATCAATTTCTCTACCAAACCTGAAGGGCCTGGAGATTGAAATGTTGGTCTTAAACTAATATTGTAAATTTGCAACATGTGTGTACAATTTCATCAAAATCAGTGGATGTGCATAAATAGCATACACACAGAGAGACACACACAGACACAAACATCTGTTTTAAGGATATAGATGATCAAATGATATCAGAGGGTTCAATAATTTACTACAACTGCATTTGAAAAAAACTGAAATGTAATTGATAGATTCTATTGTCTGTAAATTGGCATATGTTGTTTGAATGTTTTAGATTTTGAATCTTGCCTTCAGAAACATAATACAGTCCCCTCAAAGAAAAACATTGGTCTAACTAGGAAGGATTTATTGGTACCATATTTGATATGTAGGATCTCTAGGCAAGTTCTGACATACTATAGATAGGTATGTATATAGTATCTATAGTTGAGTAAGATATTTTAGTCTAGTATTTTGCTACCAATTATAAGACTGTATAATCAGGAAGTAAGCTTTTCATTCCCTGCTAATGGAATATTGAAATAAAACTGTCTTCTTTCATGGAATATCTTGGTCCTCTTAAACTCATATTTATTATGAAATGTATGAAAAGAATTGAAAGTTTTAAGAGAGGATAAACCATCCAGACTAATCCTTTCACTTCTAGTCAATGCTAACTTTGACTTAATTACCCTCACTTTTGTATGGTTTTAAACTTCCTTATATTGATTAGAAACTATAGTTTCATATTGTATAATATGTTAATTTTAGTAGTTTCTGTATTAGTCCAAGCTTGCTTAGTTCATATTTTCACTCTCAATGTGGCATCTTTGAAGTGAAAAAATTAAATTAATAAATGTCACAAGTTTTGTCAAACTTAAATCTATTGGGTATGATATTAATAGTGAATATATTAATCAAAATATACTATTTAGATGAATAACTGACAGCTCATATGTTAGCAATTGTTCATGATAAAATATTGAGGCCAAATTAAAAAAAATAGTTATAAAAAGACAATTATTTCCAGTTTTCTCTCTTTTTTATTACTTCTGAAGAGAAAGTACTTTAGAAATATTTAAAGCAGTACAACCCCCCCCCAAATAAAGTTCTCTATGTGACTGGGTGAAAAGTAGTAAGCTTTGAAGACCTTACATCAAATACAATACAATGCTTGGCATGACAGCTCTTCTATGCCAGTGATTAATTTTAGTTCCTTTGACAGTCTCTGACTGCAGACAATGTCCAGATATTATTCCACAATTACCAAAGATTGTTATATATATATATATATATATATATATATATATATATATAAAAAAGACAAGTAGCCATCAGTATAGGAATAATTATGTCTGTTGATTTCTAAGAGACTAGTTATTTTCTAAATGAATGCTGGTGCCACTTGATGGCAGCTTTAGATCAGTTGTCCCACAATTTTTGGCACTTAATATTTATGGGGTGTCTCCTAATGAGCAAACAAGTACAAAATTAGAAGAATTCATTCAACAGCTAGTGAAAGTAGTAAAAAGTGCTTGGTAACATTTCTTGGTTAAGACTGAATTATAGACTTGGTATTTAACTCTTGTTTATTGAGATTCGTAAGTTGTTAGCATGAATCAGTTGCAAATTTTCTGATGTTCTCACCATTCAATCACTTCAGTGAGATCAGTCTTAATTAGCTTGATACTTGATACAGTAATTCTGTATACTAATTTCAATTAGTACTTTTAAGAAGGAGTATTTTGTGTGCCAGTATTTGCTTAATGTTTTTATTTTTCTTACTGCTATTTAAATTTTTTGAAAGAACTTCTTTGCAAGAATTGAATTCATTAATTATTTTAATGACAATTTAATTTTAGTATTTTTATGGCTTGGGTAGGCAGCATGCTGTTCATTTTCTGTTTAAAGTGTTTTATTATCTTTTCAAGAAACACTTAGAGTTGTTTCATATATTTATCATTTTGATGCTGAGAAATTGTGTGAGTTCAGAAGCTTGATTTGAAACGTGGATAATTTTAAAATCTACAATGACTTAAAGTTTACTTTTAGGAAACCTGTGGAAATCATTCTCTTGTGAATATTGATTTGAAAGTTTTTTGCATTTTTTATTCTTTTGTTTATTAGAAACCTTTCATATAATTTCATCACGTTATTCAGCTATCAATATGTTTTCTCTGGCCTTTTCACTCTAAATTGTATATTTCATCATAATAGATAAATTCCAATTTTGATATAATATATTCTTTAAGGAATTTTCCTGTAATATTTAACTTGGAACTGCTGATCAAACTTTGTTGTATGCAGCAAAATTAGTAATAATCAAAAAGTGACCTGCCAGGAGAATATATTGCATATGAAAGAACATTTGCTGTATTGCATCTTCAAAATGTGGATGCAGCAAATTAACAAGTTATCTAGAAAAGGCTTTTGCTATTTCAATGTATCATTCAAATCCGCCAATTGCTCCTTGTAGTATTGATTATGCAATATCTACGTAATTATCTTTGAATGCCACCAAACACAATACTGTATTCTCCAGTAGATTCTGTTAGCTTGGTATGTTGACAGTTGTCCGGGATTTCGACATGATTTTCTTTATTTTGGATTCTTGAAATCAACATATTTTCTATCAAGTGGTTTTTTGATTTAAGGAAAATGAGAAAGATAAACAAATAAATGCTGACTTATAGTCTTTCCTATAAGTTTATGTTCAAGCTATTTTCTTCACCTGTGAAGAATGGATAACAGTTGACTGAAAAAAGCAACAAAGAAATAAACTTTAATTACACTTCTGAGATTTTTCTAACATAAAGATGAGAACTTTAACATTGGCAAATTATATGTAATTACTGAGAATACTTATTTATAAAAAAACAAAGAAAATGTTTGACAATAATTTAGTTAATGATAAAAAATGACTGAGTATATCAAGGCCATATTCAAATATTTTATGCCACAAGTAGTCTTACTACCTAAAAAAATCTATTATAAATGTGTTAAACTTTTTCTATTTGATAGTAGCAAATATGGAAATCTACTTAAAGGCTTTCATTAGACTCAGTATTTCTAGAAAGCTGTTGCATTATAGATCAAATCTGAAAGATGTTGGCTGCATTAAAATTTTTTAAATGATCACTCATTAATATTTGGCTCAAAATAATATTGCTTATCTTCGGCTATTTATCAAGAAATAATATTTATAAATGAATAGGCAAACAAAAAAATTCTATTAGAAACGAAAAGAGTTCTGAACTGCTATGTAATATCACTCTTCCTATATGGCAGTGAATGCTGAAGTTTCCTCACAGATGAAAAGGAGACTTAAGGCAACAGAGATATGGCTCTATGGATGTAACATGTGAGAAACAAGGAAATTTTAAGAAAAATGGAAACACACTAACACATGCTTACAATCGGAAAGCTACTGTTGAAATTTCTAAGATATCTCATGAGAAAAGAGTGTTTGCAGAATTCGACACTCACAAGACATTTGATGGTAACAGGGAAATAGTGAGTAACCTACCTAATGAGCTTGTGTAAATACATGGAAGAACAGGAAGTGGGAGGAATAGTAAGGGGCCAAACATTGCTTATAGGTACAAAGGATAGGAAGTTGATTCTGAAGTGATATGTCATATAAAATAAGACATATACCGTCTAAGTCTTTTTAGATTATACCTGATGTTAGTCTTTAAAACCAATTGGAATTTTCAATTTTTTTAACTAGCCAATTCATTTTAAATGTTTGTATACATCTGAAGAATTAAATGTCTGTTGAGTTCACTTATTGGTCTAAACCAGTGGTGCCGTGTGCCTAATATGTGTGGCAGAAGAGGATAGCAGGTGAGGTGGAATGATTGAAAGACAAAGATTTAGAAACAGCTTTAAGAAATTCATATGCCAAAAATAAATATGATTTTAAAATTTAAAATATTATTATGGATCCCATGTAGTATAAATAGTTATAAATAATTATTGACTGATTTTATCATTGTGATATTTTTGCATTATATCAAGTATTAAGAATATAGTAGCTAGAGTAGGCAAATTTGAGGAGAAAGTTATCAATGATAATGTTCTGATTTCAAATCCGTGATTATCTCTTTTTAAATTTAGTGAGGTGCAGGTCATTTTTCATTCCAAAATAAAGCCCAGAGTTTGTGAACCACTGGTCTAAACTACCAAGAATAGTCTGAATTCAAATGTTAATCTCTTTGTAAACTTTTTTTAACTGACATGTATTCTTAACTAAAGACCATCCTGTGTATGATGATAAACTACATCTGCGTCCTGGGTAAGATGATAAAATACGTCTGACAGGAAGGCCTCTGATCAGGAAGTTTTGAGGAGCGTGGAATTGGCTCTTAGTTGCTGGTGTTCCCAGGTCGACTCTAACCCAGGGTGGTAGCACTTGTTAGGGTTCCAGCTATGGGTAAATAGTTAACCCCCAAACTGTGATGAAAGCACTATGAAAGTGTAAATATAGGTTTTGTAAAAAATCATTACCAGAATAAATTTTTGAAGAAAAATTATTACTACAATAAATTTTTGAAAAAAATTACCAGCTATACATTTAAAAAAAAAAAAATATTACCAGCAATAAAAATCTTGTCGGCATTAAATAACCCATTGAGGTTGTTATGCTGTGAAACAAACCAAACCAAACTTAATTAAAGAGAATACAGAAAGTCATCATAAACCCTTTTTAAAATCAAGTAACTAAGATTGTCCTTTTTTTTTTCCATGTGGTGTTTATTTTAATTTCTCAAAAATACAACATTAATGCTAACTTCTTCAAAAATTATAAATTTCTTCTGCGCTTATTCTACACTCGATTTTTATTTTACTCCAACTGTGAATGATCTTTGTAATCTGCTTCTGTGCATCTTTTCTGGAAGCTAAGGTGCAAGAATATTTGTTAAAAATTCAGAAGCTCATGATCAGATTTTTATTTTTACATTTGAAAAAAATTTCATATACAATTCCATTTTGTACATTTCTGAAACTTGATATATTTTTTTATCAATGTATGTTATTGCAAAGAATATTTCCAATTTCTATGTATGCAATGATATCAGCTCAATTGCCCTGTTTTTTTAACTTAATATTTATAGTCAACTATATTTTTGCTTTTCTAAACCTGAATCTAAGTTTCTTCACAGGGTGTTTCAGAAATTTTCTATTATGGAAAAACCGAATTATATTGTTGCTTAATTTTTTTTAAAATTTTTAATCAGAAATTTTTTTTCTTTTTGTATGAGTAAAGACAAAACTTTAAAAATGCTGCATTTTATGCTGTTTACTTATACAATAGAATCATGTATGTCTTTGATTTAAAAAAAAATGTGCTACATCAGTGAATTTTTTCATAGAGATCTTGCAGACAACTGTGTATATTAAATTGTTTTATTAGTTAAAATAACTCTTGATACAGACTGAGGAAGTTATGTTTGATTTACCTACTTTTGTGTTCTATTATTTTGATTTGCTGTCTACAGTCTTATTAGAACAAAGTGCTATGGATTTTTATGGTGAACAGTCACAAATAATAAGGAAATTGCAGCTATTTTAAAATGGCATGAAAATCCATAATACAATATTTGTTCAGGGGTGGGAGTAGATGAGAGATTTAAAATAAAGTTTGGGATTTATAAAAAAATCAAACAACAAAGATAATGAATGCAAAGAACTGTTCAGAATCTTAATGATTCATTATATAAAGAATTCAGACACTTTGTTTCTTATTGTCCTGAACCAAATATCCTTTCTTAGAAATTGATTCTATTTGAAGAAAACTTGAAAAGAGTGCATTATTTAGAGAGAAAGAAGAAACTATCTAAAAGGTTGTTCACCTTTTCAAAGCTTTTATAATAAAACTTTGATAAAAAAAAATCATAATGACTCTGTTATAGTATAAATTCAGTTAATAATGTTCATAATGCTTTATTATGAAGGAAACAACATTACCATTTAAAAAAATGTCCTCCATGTAACCATGGTCTTGTGGAGGATTTAAAAAAAAATTTTAACAAAGGAATTTATTTGTATTTTTAGATGATTATTAATTCATACCGAGTTCCTTCATATAGGTTTTACAAGTCTGTTTATCCTGAAGAATGTTATTTTGGCCTGCATTTTTATGCATATGGCTTATTATAGCCAAGCCTAATTTAATATATTTTATTCTTTACTTTCAGTAACTTTCACCATTATGTACATTTGAACTGCTCATGTAAAATGCACTATCATTACAATATCAGAAATACAACAAAAACTGAAAAAAAAGTGTGTTAGAAATATAAATTTTAAATGTTACATTGACAAGAGGATAGTGATAGCTTCATGTTTCATGTAAGGGTGCCAAACAAACTAAAGAATCAACCTTTCTTTTCATGACTAATATTAACAAGGCAAAGGCTGGAATGTGATATCTATTGGGTTGGAGGAGGAGTTATTTCAAACTTTCATAATATTTTCTTTCTCCCACTGAAAGAAGTGAAATGATTGAATGAATCAATTAAAACAAATTCTAAAATGTGTACAGTAGTTTGCATTGTTCAAAGAAAGTATTAAGCATGCAGAAGTGGTGCATTTTTTATTTATAGAAGTTATTGAAATTGAAAAAAAGAAAGAAAAGATACGGGCTACTTACAAAATATATAACTAATCATCTGCAATATGATTTTGAGCCATGTCTTGAGAGAGTCTCAGAACACGAATGGAAGGAACTGTGTAGTAATACTAGCAAATTAGTATACATAATTTGCATAGGTATAAGTGAACACTCTTATAGGTGGTCACTGAGAATAACCACCAGTAGTACGAGTCTAGCGACTGATTAGTACTAACCTCTACTTCACAACAATGGCGTCACCGATAGGATACCAATTATCTCTGGAAAATCCAGAATTCGTGGATACTTGGATTCATTGTTTCTCTGCCACTGCGAGAACAAAAAAGTTGAAAGACAAAAGGAAAAGGGAGGAGAAAATGAAATCACGGATTTATTTTTGGCTACAGCTGGATGCGAGGCGGTAATGAAAGTCTCCACCATGGCATATCCCTTAGATTTGGAAGACCCGACTTTCAAAAAAATAAATCAGATTATAGGAAGAAATATGAGACCCAAGAAAAGGCTGGTAGTGGCAGAAAGAACAAAATTCATGTCGATGAAACAAGAAATTGACGAACCAATTATAAAATTTTCCACCATCTACGAAATGCAAGTAGATATTGTGAATTTGAAAAACTTGGACAAGACGAACAGACTATTGAAGAGGACTTGATTCAATTAAGACTAATTGAAGGTATGTCCAATGCATCACACCAATATAAAATAATGGAACAATTACAAATAGGAAATATGTCTTTAAATACATGTATTGACTTTATGCAGCAACAAGAATTAATACAGAAATACCACCATCATCAACCCAGCGAACAAAATTTCGCTGATAAGTACATGTTAAAGAAGATAAGAAGCTGTTCGTATTGTGGACGTGAACATGAAGTGAAAAAGGAAAAGTATCCAGCATTTGGGAAAACTTGTAATAATTGCTTAAAAAAAGAACCACTTTCAAGCAGTGTGTAAATTAAAAAAGAAAAATATTGAAAGAATTCAAGAAAATGACACTGATAAGGAAGTTTTTGCATTGAAAAATAAGACTTTGGAACAGAAGAAAAAAGACATTATAGTAAAGGTCAAAATTAATAACTGCAATTTAGATATGCAAATGGATACTGGGAGTGAAGTAACACTGATACCAAAGAATTTTTGGGAACACATTGGTAAGCCACCTTTACGAAAAAGCAGATTACAACTCCGCCAATTTGATGGGTCGGTTATAAAAACATTAGGATACTTTGAAGGTTCATTAGGGTTAAAAGAAAAATTTGAAGTAATACCTATAATTGTTACAAGTTGTAAAAAAAACCATGGGCTTATTGGAAATGATGTGCTTAATATAAACTCTACTAAGTTGATTAATGAAAAAAAATGGAAAAAAAAAAAAAACTATGAAGCAAGTTTAAAAGAAAATGTTTCCCCATCTTATTATGAGGCACGAAAATTACCAGTACATTTATTGCCATTAGTAGTGACAAAACTACGCAAACTAGTAGAACAAGACCTTCTTGAACATGTTCCGCTTGGAGGTAGCAAGTGGGCATCACCGATTGTAGTTTTGAGGAAAATAGATGGTGATTTACGTATTTGTGGAGATTACAAAATAGGAGTAAATCACAAAATATGCTCGGATTTATATCCCATACCCAATGTTGAACTTGCATTACATGCACTGGCAGGGATGTCTGTTTTTTCAAAAATAGATTTAAAAACGGCATACCACCAAATACCAATAGATGAAAACTTCAAAGAAGTAACCATGATAAATATGCCAATAGGGTTACTAAGATGGAAAAGAATGCCATATGGTATAAAAACTGCAAGTGCCATATTTCAAAGGGCCATTGAACAGGTTTTAGGAAATGTACAAAATATAGTTTGTTACCAAGACGACATGTGCATAGGAGCTACTAATGAAAAGGAATTAAAAGAAAAAACTGATTTAGTCTTGAATAGGTTAAGAAATGCTGGAATGACGATAAATGAAAAAAAATGTGTAAGCAATTCTAACAAAATATCTTTTTTAGGTTATTCCATTTCAAAAGAAGGTATATCACCAGATCAAGCATTGATAGAAAAAATACTAAAAGTAGCTACACCTACAAATAAAAAAGAATTGGAGTCTTTTTTGGGATTGGTAAATTTTTTACAGGCGATACTTACCGAAATACATGGACTAGACGGAACCGTTTGCAAATTTAAGAAAAAAGAATGTGGAATTTATGTGGTCAGACGAACAGAAAAAAGCTTTTGAAAGATTGAAAGAAATTATGTCAAAGAAACCTGTAGTGAAAATTTTTGATCCAAAAAAGGACATAACACTCACTACAGATGCAAGTGAACATTCAATATAGGTAATATTATCACAAGAAGGAAATCCGATAATGTATTTGTTGAGAAGGTTACAAACACTGAATTTAATTACTCAAACATAGAGAAAGAAGCATTGGTTATGGACAACTACCAGAGCCCGACAATTTTTAATTGGAAAAAAATTTCTATTAAGAAGTGATCATAGACCATTAGAGTTTATATTTAACCCAAGGAAAGAATTACCCAAAGTCATGACATCAAGGATTCTATGATGGGCAATAAGATTGATGGCATTTGACTTTGATATAGAGTATGTCAAAGGAAATTCAATTCCACATGTGGACGCACTATCAAGATTGAGGTTTTACAAGGAGTCAAAAGACAAAACAGAGGAAGAATTTGAAGATTCATTCCTACACTTGATAGAGACTGATGTTTTGTCTTTAGACAGAATGGCTGTGGAAACGAGACATGATCCGGTGCTAAGTAGGATAGTATCAAGAATAAGGAAAAATTCATGGGGAAATTGTTCTAGGGCAGAAAGACCTTATAAAGAAATAAGGCACAAATTAACAATAGAACATGGAGTGATTTGCAATGGGGACCTGGTAGTTCCCCCAGAAACACAAAGAAAACTGATAATAGAAAGTGTACATAATGATATACACTGTGGAGTAGCGGCCACACAAAAAAGGATAAAACTAGAAGCTTGGTGGCCAGGTTATTCAAGAGACGCTGAGGAATATGTAAAGAAGTGTAAAAAATGTAAAGAATTAAGAAACTTTACACAAACCAAGTTACATTTGTGGCCCAAAGAAGTAGCAGCTATGGAGTCGGGTCCATATGGATCATGCATACGTTAATGGAGTCGGACTCTTATTAATATTAGTAGACTCCTTTTCAGGTTGGCCTGAAATAATACGGGTTACAAACAAGAAAAGTTCTACTCTAAAGCAAATTCTAAGAGTCATATTTTCTAGAAATGGCATACCAAAAACTTTCATATCTGATAATGCACCAGAATTTTGTGAGGAAGAACTTAACGTATGGTTAGAAAAAATAGGGTGTAAACCATATAAAACTCCTCCATATCACCCTCAATCAAACGGACTAGCAGAAAGAATGGTTCTGACCGTAAAAAAGGGGTTAAAAGCATGCTCTCAGCAAAAAGAAAAAGTAGAAGTTTTTCTACCGAGGCTGCTTTTAAGTTATCAGACGATACCACATGCGGGAAGACTT